>JALAJA010000548.1:0-30575 GCA_023376005.1 Doryteuthis pealeii | reverse complement strand
CCAACAGGTAATACTCCGATCAGTTGGACCTGGGAGTAATAGCAATTAGAGATACTCCATATCTCCAGGTGCTTTACTGACATATTCAGATTACCCCATTTTTTAGCGGGAGGGGTCATCAGGGCTGTGGCCGGAACACAATCCCTCTGATTCTTATTTTGGCACCTCCAACTCCTCCTTTACGCAATTAAGTGATTATGACCTACAAATAAATATAAAACATGATTTTTATATATCAGATAAGTTTAGTGTTCTACCCAGAACAACTTATTTTTTAAATTTTTGTCATGGGTACCTCTGCAGAGGATACAGTCCGTAATTTTCTAAGCCTGCTGACAGAGCTGGATATATAATTCTGAGCTGTTAGATATTGGTTGTTTTACAAGTCTTTTGTTAACAAAACTAGTATTATTCTGTACAATCATTTTTATTTGTCTGAATTTTTGAGATGAGGCTTGGTAATTTGTAATATTTAGATTTTTTAGACTGTTGTCTCATTTTTTGTATAATACACACTTTCGGCTGATGTGCCCTCTGGCCTTCTTCAGGTGTTTCTTGTCGAATTTGAATACTTGACATAGCTTAACTTGTACCTGATTATAAGTCATGGTAGTATATTTTAAGGTCCATCTATGGGTCAATAGATAAAACAGTGAGCTTTAAAATTGGAGTTTAAAAAAATTTGATACCACAAGAATGAATAAAACAAATCTTGGCATAAAATAACCACAAGGGTTGAATGCATAAATCCAACAACAATCAAGTCATGGGTAACAGAATGAGACATCTACCAAATGAATTAATAAATGGTTTCGTTCAAAGTCATGAAGGCTCTGATTATGCAAGAAACACTGAAGAAGCGCCACAGAGCACATTGGCTAAAAGTTGTGTATATGACAATAAGATAAGGACAATAGTCCAAAAAATCTAACTAATACAAAAGTCACGAATCAGAAACTAGTGCATCAGTCTTGTGGAAAAAAGAAAAAAAGATTGCTTTAAAAATAGAAATAATTATATAATTTGGCAATACAGGAAATATATATTGATTCTCTATTCTGTGTTGGTTGGAAAATGCTTGTCGTTATTTATAAGATCAAGTTGGTTTTTGGTTGGGTAAACCTTTTTCATTTTGATTAAAGTTACAATAGAATTGTTGTTATAATAATGTCTAGTAATTTGTCTCAACATTTTTTATTTTTATTTAAAAAATAAAATATAAAAGTAACTGTACAATAGATTCTCTTTGTGATGTTTTGTTGGAAAATGAAGAAAAAAATAAGATTGGAATTTCTCTTTTAAAACTAACTGATTGAAATAGATTTTGTCAATATTCCTAATCCCTACTAGATTTGTTTAATCAATACCTATTGTTATCTAGATTTTTTAAATTAGATAAATAATCTATATCAGCAGATTAAAACCAGTTTAATATTGATCTCTCTTTTTTGTTTTCCTCCTTTCTCCTTCTTCAATTTATCTTTTCATTTTTTTTCTTTTTTCTTTTTTCTTTCATTTTCTTCTTCTGTATTTTTTCATTTTTTTTCTTTTTCTTTTTTTTTTCTTTTTCTTTCATTTTTTTTCTGTTTCTTTTTCATTTTTTCTTTTTTCTTCTTTTTCTTTTCAATTAACTTAATTTCTGTTCTTCTTTTTTTTTATATTCTCCTTTCTCTTTCATTTTCGCTTCTATTCTTTTCTTCTGTTTATCTCTTTATTTTACTTTTCATTTTCTTTTTTCTTCCATTCTATTTTTTCTTTCTTCATTTACTTCGTTCTTTTTCTTTCTCTTTCATTATATCATTGGTAATCTGTAAAAGCATTGGATACATGGTCTAACACTGAATAATATCTTTTTTTAATTCTATAATTTTAAGTAGAATGATAATCTATATAGATATTTAAAGGTTTATATGTACTATGGGGGGTAAGAAGTTTAATATTGTCCCTGCAAAAGAAACAAACTGAAAGTGGATGGATCAAAAGATTAAGTCATCATAAAAAAAAAAATTTTTACCTTACAGATTGGATTTGACACAAGGTCAGTATATCCAATGTGGATTGATTCTCGCTTTTCAGTAATAACAGATTTGCAAGACAACCTTGTAAAAACCATTACACACGATGGGACACCTTAACTCTTTGCCTACCAAATTTCTCCATGGCTGTATCAAATTTTCTTAGTATTTTTTACCGGAATGCAGGGATATTTCAAAGTTCACTACTATTCATCTCAGGACTCATTCTATTCAAATAAGTTTTATTATATTATTGGAATCTGAGTCTTCTACCCAGTTATAATGAACTAACCATTCAGTGAGTTTTATGGTAGGATTGCTGTGAGGCGGTTTAAAGTAGGCACAACTTTTATTTAAACTTAAAAAAAAAAAAATTTTTTAAAATCAGATTTAAAAAAAAAAATCAAGTGATAATTAACATATCATTATTCTTCCTTGTGAGTTCTCACACCTGTTTTTAATTCTGCCCTGTCAGGGGGGTAAAAACCTGCAGAGGGTATATCCCCCCTCCCCGCTGTTGGTCATAGATGACCCATGATGCTTAAGGATTAATGACATTAGTTTGTAAATACATAGAAAAAAAGTTTGTCAGCATAAAAATCCAAAAACGACAATAAAATGTATTAAAATTTGGTCAGTCCCTTTTACTAATTTCTTGGAACAATTACAGTAGACATCAGTACACTTGTTCATAATCGGATCATCAGTGACTCACCGGTAATCCTGCAGATTTTGTATGGTAGGTAGGATGGCTTAAAGAACGAAACCTGTAAAAGGGCAGAGAAAGCTCTTGCTCAATGGCCATCTAGCACATTATTTTAAAGTTCTATCCCTCATGAATCACAACAGGGCCATGTAAACTTAGTATCTTGGTAGTGTCACTCATGCTGTCAGGACTTAAGTTTCTGTTAGGTGTTAGCCAAGGTGACAGGTTCTGGCACCACAGTGATATTAGAACCATAACTGGCCAAAGGGTCTTGGAAAAAATCGCAAAGGGTGTACATCGGAACACTGGCTTTGGCATATTTCACTATCGTTGTGGAAAATTCTGCAGCAAACACATGATAAATGACCAATGGAGACACCAATCTACCGTAAGTATTTACCCAGTCTGTTCACACATGGTAGGATGTGACACAGGTTGCAAGTAGGGGCATCCAGTGAGGTCAAACTCGCTATTGCAGTTGTTTGGATGCTTGCACCACCCATTTGCAGAGTGTAGTCCTGTAGGGTCCCATCATATAGGTTTAATAGACTGATTGCACTTCACAATAAGCAGCCGTACTCAGAAAAGCGAGGGCTGACATGCCATAATAAAGTCCAACAACCTGTTCACACATTGGTAGGATTGACACAAGGTCACAAGTATGGCCATCCAGCAGGAATCGACTTGTTATTTAGTTAATAATGGATCTGCTGAACTAATTTGCGCCATAATGGATTACCTAATCACAATGTAGATTTCCCCAGGCCTGTGAGACAAGGTTGCAAGATGGGGCATCCAGTGTGGATTCAAACTCGCTATTAGTTGTTATGGATCTGCAAGACTAGTTTGCTAACCTTACACCATGATGGAACACCTAATTATCTTAGGTTTTTACTTACCTGTTCGCTAACGGGTAGATGTGACACAAGGTTGCAACGTATGGGGCACAGTATAATCAAACTCGCTATTTAGTTATGGATCTGCAGACTAGTCTGCTAACCATTACACCATGATGGGATGCCCTAAAGAAGTAAAGATATATCAATGATATTTCAATGAAAAGATTTGTATCTAATTGAAATATAATATGTAATTGAATAACATTCATAACATTATATATCATAATGAACTTACCTCAAATAAACACCTATGTACGGGTTTGTCACCAGGTTGTATCTTTAAACTCAACACTTGTGCTAGAATCAAACATCATGGATTAATGGGTGAATTGATCCTTAACAGTCATTTAACTGCAATATGTTAATGGTTCTTCAATTATCATGCTGTGTGCTGTCTTGTTCACCTTAAAATAGAACAGCACACCACACAACACACACACATATAAAATATACGATATATATAAGTATTAGGTTGGCAATCCTTCAGTGCTAAAAGACGAAATGGGGTAGTGACTTTTTTCTTCTTCTTTGTAACTGCGTCTACTGTGATTTTTGATGGACTCTGTGCAGTGACTGAAACAGTGATGCTTATGCAGTGCTGTTGTCTCTCCTTCCTTCTGGCTTTCTTTTCTGTGGTGGCTCTTTACCTCTCTTTTTACTCCTTTTCTATGCCTTGTTGACAGAGGCGCCTATATATATTAGTTGATGTTGAGTCCACGGTCTTCTTTTTTATATTTGTTTATATATATATATATTATAAGTATGTATTGTTATGGGAACTTTTTTAGCTACATTAGAAGCATTGGAAAATATAAGAAGAGAAACAAAATTCTAAGGATGAACGTTGTATTGCTTTGATCTCATTAATTTTATCAATATTTCAAGGTGGCCTTCACCCTTTTTGAAGGCTTTTGTTGACAGATTGAGTATAATAAAGTAACAAAACTAACTATATAGATAATATATAATGTATGTTTGCGTATAAACCTATATTTACTCACTAGTTATAAAAAGAGAGTATTTCCTTTGACAACTTGAATAAAATAAAACTTTCCTAATAGGAAATTCTATTTTTTTGAATGCGCCTGTAATGTTGCTTTGAAATTCCTATCTTGATGTTTTATAGATGACAACATTGTTAACCAAGATAGCTATCTTATAGATATTAATAAATTTTATTTTTTGTTATAAGAATGCTGTAATAAATGTACCTAATAGTGTATCCATTATTCAATTTGTCTCATGTTCCACGAGAAATAAAAAAATCCTGGTAGTTTTTGGTTTGGAAAGAAAAATACCTATTTTAAAAAAAAATTGTCAAGGTCTAACTTCTTTAATGTGAATACATTATTTACAAAGCTATAGTTTAGCATATGATATTTATTTATAGAGAACGAATAATAAACTGGAAATCTAACATGGACATAAAGTATTAAACTACTGTAGGTTAAAGGCTCTTCCTTTTTTCAAAACTGTATTTGTTTTAACTTTATGAGGGTTGAAATTCATTGGCTGACCAAAGGATACTCTTCTAGCGAGTGTGATGAATGAGGTTTTTTTTCAACCCTAAGTTCTGTGGCGGTCCACTTTTCAATCGGTGTTGAAGGCTTGGTTCTCAATTGGTAAATAAAAAAAAAGGCATCAACAGCAGATATGATGTCATCATATGATCTTCTTCAGCCCACACTATATGTAGTACGTTGTTCTCTATATTGGCTATTACATATTATAACCAACCCCTACGCATGAAGTTGGGTCTGAACAAGGTCAATTCCTTAGTGGAGTTTAACAATTTGAATTTTAGTTTTCTCTTCTAGACTGTTACCTACTAGTTAAAGAGCCATCTAATCTACCTTACATTTACCATAGGCTGGGGGAGATAAGTTAGGATCTACTATTTCACAAGGGTATTAGTATATGGTAAAATGCAAACAGCATCATCCAGGATTTGCACTTGTCCGCTGTGTCATTTCCCTAAATGATGACTTTCACCAGGTGCTATATATATATTATATATTATATAATATAGGCAAACGTGTGGTAATGGTTAAAGTAATGGGGAATGGACTTATCACCCCGATTCAAATTGACGGTGTAATTGCATTTCACTAAGGACTAATACCTTGGGAAAGGTATGAATCGCTACTCTCCCGCAGCTATGGATAAATAATAGGACAGACTGTGGCTCTTTAACATGGCTAAGAGAAGAAAACTCTGAAGTTCAAACCTGTTCAAAACTCTTGCTTAAGAAATTGACCTGTGTCATATCCTGCTCGTGCGAGGATAGGTAAATATATTATATTAAATCAAATACAGACAGAGTATCAAAATTGCTTTTTAAAAATGTTTTTGATCATACAAGTTATGTCAGAAAAGTTCCAGTGGTGTAACAAACAAAAATTATTTCAAAATACAAACTAACAAGTTATCCCCTTCAAAGTAATCTCCCTGGAGTCCTATGCAACTTTCCCATCCGTTACTTCATGACTTGCATGCCTCCTGGAAGGATTCTTCTGGGCTTCTCTGTAGCTCTGTTGCACGCCCTGTTTTCTCAGTGATGACCCCTTGGCTTGGAAGAGGATGAAAAAATCTATGGAGTCAGGTCAGGTGAGTAGGGTGGTTAGACTCCTGACACTGATTGTCTTCTGGTCAGGAACTTCCGGATACTCAGGTTAGTGTGGGTAGGTGCATTGTCATGGTGAAGCATCCATGTCTATGGTTAATTAAATAGAAAAATTTGTTTACAAAAAATGAGTTTAAAAATTTTTATCAAACTATTGCTTACGAATGTTTCAAACTTTGCTGGCATTCAAATGACCACCGACGTTGATAGCTGTAAACAAAAAAAAAAATGGCCAGTGAGATGTGTGTATACACTCAATTGAAGGCTAAACAAATACAGGTTTCTTTAAACTAAATTTTAACTGAAACGTTGTAAAACAAGTTGGTATTCTTTCAAGTTTACTTAACATTTCTAAAATTAATTTCTTTTTTTTTCTTACATGATACTACGTATGTAATTTTATTTAAACTTATTTGTTTTCTTGGTAACAGCAGTAGGTGTTTTATTAACCAGAAAGCGCAGGTGATTGTAGTTGTGATTGTTTTAAAGTTGAAAGTGCTCCACACCCACTTGTTAAATCCCTCCCCCACACTGACTCCCTATTACGCTTAACCCTTCATTTTTACAATATCTTTACTGTGACCAACAAAAACCTGTGCTTTTGAAATAATTATTCAGTTTTTAAGTTGTTAGACTGGCTTTTGTTAAGTTATCAAAGGAGTGTGTCTGGGTATCTATGATGAGGTTCCAGTTGCTGGAGCCTTTTTTTTTTTTTTTTTTTTCTTTCTATGTTTAATGGCCGTTATTTTAGCCAAAGCATCCTGTAGAGAACAGTAGTGGGTAATAAGTTTTTTTTTTTTTTTTTCTTAACCTTTACCTATGAGTGAATAAGGAGTTCATCCTTTCCCAAGTGTATTAATCCAAAAGTGAAAGTAATAGTGTGACTGGAGTTGGAACATTTTAGTCTAAAATTGAACTAATTCAATCCTGGAAGTGTGGGAGAGTGGCTAACATGCTGAACTGCAACCTCATAGTAAGCTAGTTTAAACACTAGTTACACTATTGTGTTCCTTTTGGATAATACTCTTTGGAAAGGTATGAATGCCCGCTCATTCCCAACATCTACGGGTTAAATAGTACCATTACTGTTCTTCTACAAGGATGAGGTTGGCATTAAATAACCCGGAAGATTGGTATGCCATTAGACAAAGAAAACAAAATCAAACCATTACTTCTCTCACCAGCAATAGGTGTACTAGAAGGCAGTGGTGAGGTCTTCATGTCTTGGGAATGACGTTAAACTCTATCTGATGGTGAAAATTCCACTTCTGAAGGTATGGGGAATGTGAGGCATATCATCCTCTGGAATGTTATTGTTTTGCAAGTCACTGGATTCAAAAAATTCTGCTGCTCTCAACTAGGACTTTATTTTTAGGGGAGTGCTTATATGTGAAAAATCACATAGGTCTTCCCTTTTTATCATATGGGTGCTAGAAGGCGGTGCTGTGGGTCTACATGTCCTGGGAATGACGTTAAACTCTATCTGATGGGAAGTTCCAGTTTTGGAGGTCTGGGGATGTGGAGCACCCCTTCAATCACCATTGCTCTCAGGTACTATGACCTGGAGTGGTAGTACTGTTAGGGTCCCATCTATGGGTTAAATAGAAAATTGTGTTTATAAAAAAATTGAGTATCCATTAAGTATTAATTTATTTCAAAATTTATCAGCATTAAATGACCACTGTGGTCGTATGCCGTAAAAAAACCAAACCAAACCAGCAATGGAGATAGTGGGCAAACTGGACTCTTTAGACTTGTTATAGTTTGGTTGGACTGTGAACTTTTCAGTAAGCCTTCTAAAAAGAAGTCTGTTTTCAAAATATTGAATATTTCAGTTTATCAAAATCAAAAGTGCAGTTTTGTTTTCCAATATGATTATTCTAATTTGGCAGGATATTTTATGTTATTGCAAAATCTATCCAAATCAATAAAAGAAACGCAGTCACCCATATACGTGGCAGTTGGAAATGATCCTAGAATAAGATTGAAGCCAATTAATACATACCAGCAGAACCTGTGATATACACAGTAGGGATATTTAGTTATATTAATGTATATAATTTTGATTTAACTCTCTCTCTCTCTCTCTCTTCTCTCTTCCTTCCGTTTCATCTTTTCATTATGTGCGAATTGAAACAGATTAGTGTTATTCGCTTCTGCGCATTCACCCTTTCTATCTTTATTTTTTTTGTGTAGCATGTCCTTTTTCTTCCTTTGTTTCTTTATAAAAAACCCGAATTTCATTTATGTAGCTGAGGAGACGACACTCATAAGAAATAAGATTTGGCAGATAAGCAACACCATTAATCAGGGTTTACATTTTTGCATTTCATCTTGAAGATTTGGATGGTCTCATTTTTAGCTTGAGGTATTGCAGAGATAACAGTGTATTTTTAAGCAACCACAATAATAGATTTAATTTCTGCATTACATCTTGAATGATTTGGATGTCTCATTTTAGCTGAGGGCAAGATAACGGATTGTATTTTAAGAACTGAAGTATTGATTAATCAATTTAAGCTATTACTGTAATTTTGTCTAAATCTTCCCATCATCATTTAATTTAGTTTTTATTGCAACCAATTGAATTTTCAATTCTATGACAATGAGGAATAATGTACATCAGAAACAAAAAAAAAATAAAATCCAAAATTTGAGATTTGACTGGAAGTTGCTTTATTCATTAACTTAGTACAACCTGTGGTGTTACGTAAATTATTGTAAACACAGTTGTACTAAGTTAATGAATATTAAATAATAGTATATTATTCAATAATATACTGGCTTAAGATAGAGCCCTGGTGGCTGAGCAGTCCATGACCTGCAATACTCCACTTTAGCCTTTACTTAGGTAGACGGACAGTCAGAGAAGACCCGTCAATAAATCGGGCTTGTCATGTCAAGCCCAAAGCACCATATTATATTTATATTTTACCAACTCCTCCGCACAAGCAGGATGTGACACAAGGTCAATTTCTTAAGCGGAGTTTAACAGGTTTGAATTCAGAGTTTTCCTTCTCCTAGACGGTTGCCTAACCAAGGTTAAAGAGCCCGGTCTGCCATATATTTACTCATAGCTGGTGGGAGAGTAGGATTCATACCTTTCCCAAGGGTATTAAAGCGCTAAGTGAAAATGCAGTTACCGCGTCCAGGATTTGAACTCGTGGCGACGAGTCATTCCCCATGATTTAACCATTACACCACACACTTCCAAGCAACTATATGATTGTCCAACTTATTGTCCTTATGGCAAGCCCCAGTCTTTTTATCATGTGCTAGAAGACAGTGACTGAGGGTCTTAATGTCCAGGGTATACGTTAAACTCATCTGATGGAAAGTTCCAAATTTTGGAGTCTCTGGGGAATGTGGAGTACCCTTGATCACCATTATCCCAGTTCCATCTGACCTGGGTGTGGTAGTACCTGTTAGGGTACATCTATGGGTTGAATAGAAAAATGAATTAGAAAAAATGTGTTTAAAAAGAAAAAAAATGAGTCCCACAAGAATGGAATAAAACAAAACGTCTTTGCATAAATGACCCAAGAAGGGTACATTCCGTAAAATCACAACTAACCAACAAACACATATGAAAATTGGATATTGGATTGGCTATCATATTTATAAAATGTTTAACTACATATATCCATTTAGATGAGGCTTGGTTGTATTATTTATTTATATTAATTTATAATAATCTTATTGTGAAATATACAGTGAAGGTTTGCACCAATGGATTACAGAAACAACGAAGAAGGCCATTGGTCGAAACGTGTATGTTTTTTCCCAATAAAGATGAGTACAACAGTCCGAAAAAATCACAATAACATACTATACTCTTCAATAGACTTATTTTGTATTTTTTTGTTTTTTTTTATCGACGATGAAACGCTATTGCTGGCTGATTGCAAAAATAAAAAACTTGTGTGTTTAACTGAAGTGTTTTATTGGACTAACTTTGAAGGAAGAAATATTTTTTTAATATTTTACATGGAACACTGGGTAGCATGTCGAAAGACCTGCCTAGAGCATGATCAAAGGATGGATGGTGAGATTGTCAAGGATCTGTACTGTTGGCAATCCATGATGATGATGATATATTGCAACTTTTTATTGTAAAGAAAGTGTTGAATTGCATAATAGTGCATTGTTGAATTGAACAAACTAGAACTCGCATAACTGAATTTGTACATGAAGCAATTTGTATTTATAGCTTCGCAAGAATATTCCATAGCTTGCATCCCATTCCTTGAGTCTGATTGGGTGCTGGTTTTTGGTGGATTCATGGTGCCAGAAATACATAATCCCATTGTGCACTATGCTTTTGGCATTGCAGGAACCATATTGATTAAGGCTTGTTGATTTGCTCTTGCCAATTCGTCAGTGAGTAATGCTTCTCAGAAAGGCTGTTTTGTCCATTCACAGTCTGGACAGAAGACTTTGTGGTAGGTTCAGGAGTTGAGAATAAGATTTAAATACCAAAGGTTTAAGTTGTATTATGATGTAGAATGTTTGTAGAACTTTTCAATGAAACTGAATGGAGAATAAGTTAGATAGTTGCAGTTTGATTGAGTCATGCATATGCTCTACTAATCTTTACTTAAAGAAATTTCTATTTTGTTTAAACTCTGACGTGATTTTTGTGTAGAATCGTGACAGACAAGAAGACCTTGTGGAAGTTTTATTGCTGAGTCACATTAACGCTTACTGCACATGAACTAAACATACTCTCTTCTGCGCATGTACACTGAGACAGACAAAACACAGTTGAGTTAACAACCCCCCATTTTTAAATAATCTATTTTTTTTTTTATAGTGGGGTCTTTCCTGAAATTTTTCAGATTTCATATGACATAGTATGCACATTTAATTTTTACTACAATAAAAAGTTATTTGTCTGAATTTGAGATGAGGCTTGGATATTATTATTATTTTTTTTTTTCTTCTGACTGCTGTCCTCATTTTATTGAAAATATAACAATGTTCATGTCCATTCTACCCTCCAGCTTTCTTCAGGTGTTCCATTGGGGTAAGCTTGACACTTATAGCGGAGTGAGAGTATTTACTTCAGATGGAGCACTGAAGAAGGTCGGAGGGTATAATGCCAAAATTTTGTGTATGTGTATTCAACAATAAAGATGAGACAAAGTGAACAAAATTAGATGTACAATAAAAAAGTGCAAATCAACTGATTTTGCATAGATGAGCGTATACATCAGCAGCTTGTGGGATGTATGGTAAATTTAATATTATGTATCATTGTAACAAATGGAGCAGTCTGCCTACTAATTTACCCCATAGCTTGGAGGAGAATAGTTTGATTTTACCCTTTTTTCAGGTATAGCTTATATGAAGGCAAATATACTTGTCAAGATTTGAACTCTGATTGCTGTGTCATTCCAGTATGATACACCAATGCCTTCCCCAAAATGGACACAGTGAACAGTGCTTCAAATCCTGGACAAGGATGTTTGCATTCACAACAGCGTTATCTCCTGAGAAAGTATGAAATCAATACTGTTCTCACTCCAGCTATGGGTAATGTAGGGCAGACTGGGCTCTTCTCTTTGGTATGGCAACTGGTTCTATGACAACAGGAGAAGGAAAACTGTTAAATTCTACATAAGAAATTGCGCTATGTCGCATTCTGCTCATGAGGGGAGGGGTGGTAATAGATATATATATATATATATAGTATATATATTATATATATATATAGAGTATAGAAGGATGAGTGCAAAGTAAACACAAACTAATGCTGGTTAAGGAAAAGTTTTATATCTATTCGTAGCTAGATATTGAACATATTTCGATTATAGATAATCACTTCACGAAGCTTTGTTTGAAGATTGATCTTATATATCGAAATATTGGTTCATATTAGCTTATGAATACTGTATAACAAATCTTTTCACTTTAACAGCATATTGTGCTTTGTTTTCATACCTTTTATCTATACTCATACCGTTGGATTCATTTCTTCTCTTAACTTATATGTATGTATATAAAGGATAAAAACATGTTAACATTTCTCTGTGGAGTTCTTATGATATTATTTTTTAGTGTCACCACTGTTTGTGTGGAGAGGTTGGGTAAATCGATAAGACACATCGCGCACACATGCATTAAATTGAGCTCAAGCATATAGCTAATTTTCAGTTTGAAGGATTTGTTTCTTCCATTTTTATCTTTTTGTTTTTTCAGTTAATGTAAATGAACTGTTTTTCCTCTTGAAATTGAACAATACAGTTTTTCTGTTTTGTTTTTTTTTTTTTTCTAAAACACCCTTTTGACTTTAGCTCTCCACTTGTCATGACATTCTTTAATCATCAATGACGAGGACGTTACAATATTTAATTAGTTAACATACATACTTTATAGGTGCTTTTTTAAATTGGAAGTCACTTGAACTCTGACATTATTAATTTCCATCTAAAGGAAACATTTCATGATACTGATCACGGGTAAAGTTTTTTGTGATTCTTCGCTCGCAAGCATTTGGGTCTCAGGAATAAATTACTTTATAAGTATTAGTCCGCAATAAATTTTTTCTATTTCACTACTCATTTACCTTTATAAGATAGTGTCTGGGTATGGGACGTTAAATAATCTAGTGGGTGAGGTTTCCAAATCTGGAACTCTGGGGAGTGTGGGAGTACTCCTTCAATTGTCATTCTACCGGGTCCACTCTGACCAGATGTGTTAGCACTGTTAGAGTTCCTCTATGGGTTAATAGATCCAAATGAGAACACAAAATTTGAATACCCACAAAATGAAATAAAACCAGTGTCTTTGGCATAAAATAACTTGAGGGTTGACATGCCATAACACACCAGTTTAACTAAACATCTATAGCTTGTACTCTATATACAACACACACACACACACGTGGTGTATGAAGAATATGGAAAGTGGATTAGACCAACAAGCACAACACTATCACGATATTGTTTGTTTGTTACAAGATTTCATTTCCAAGAAGTCGTCTTGTAAGCAAATAAATGACAAAAACTAAAATTAATGTGATCATGTGTCTGTGTTATAGTACCTAGCAGTAACAGTGTTCTTGTGGAGACGGATTGTAATAATAACAACTCCTTCACAGGAAGGTGCTGAACTAGCATCGCAGTTGCCAGACAGAGGGTTAAGCTGTGAGGTTGAGTATGATATGTTGATTATATATATACTGAAGTATTTGCTTCACTCTTCATCTGTGTATGGATCGATGGATAGAAGGTGTTGGGATTATTTGGATATAGGATTGTGCCTAATACCATTCTATTATTATGTTATCTATCAAGGTCAGTGATTGACTCTGTAACCAATCACTAGCAATACTACTGGCCTGATAGAATTACTTACCCTCCAACCCCAACATTGTCCATAATTAAACTGCACTCTTTGAGGACGGAACATAGGATTGCTGGATCTGACTTACATCGACAGACTTATATGATTAAGTAACTGAGAAACTTTAGTAACCAAAGGTTCACATTATCAATTATATATACAAGGATCCAATTCCACCAGATAAGCGTTTTCTGCTTAAGGCCAAGGATGGCCCTTCAAAAACGTAACAGCGTTGCCTCAAGATTGTTGCTCACGACCTTTTTCTACGAATAGTCAGAATCTGAATTTGTAGATTTCTCTGATAATTGTTGTGGATTTTTTTTTCTAAGAATTTCTTGAATTTTGGGGGTCAAGATTCTAATCTGAGAAGCAGGGCATTATAACTTAGCAGCTATGGTAGTAGAAGAACAAGACATGTTGGACATTGTTGGTGAGTAAGGCACACTAAAGTGCGTATCTCTGTGAGCACCTACACATGGATAACCAATGTTTTGGCCGACCAGCAAAAACTTACATACAACGTATGTGTGGACACTGGATGTCGTCGCTGAAGACTTGCTAGGGACAGAGTACCGTCACTTATGAGTGTGTCCTTATCACCAACAATGTCCAACATGTCTTGTTCTTCTTACTACTATAGCTGCTAAAGGTTTATAATGCCATGCTTCTCATTAAAATTTTGACCCAAAATCAAGAAGTTTCGTAGAAAAAATCACAACAATTATCAGAGATCTACAAATCAGATTCTGACTATTCGTAGAAAAGTTTTCCTAGCAAACAATCTTGGAGGCACGCTGTTACGTTTTTAGGGCCATATTGAGATTATACAAAGCTAGTCTGGTGGAATTGGATCTTGAAAAAAGAGTCTGTTATAATGGAATCCTTGGTTACTAAGTGTTCTCAGTTACTGGTAATCATATAAGTCTTCAGAGTATTGGTACAGATCCAGCAATCCTATGTGTCGTCCTAAAGAGTGCGTTCTTAATCTATGACCATGTTGGGGGGGGGGGGGGTTAAGTATTCTTCGAGGCCAAGTAAGTAATTGCTATGATTGGGGTACAAGCGTCATCACGTGACCGACTTAGGATGGTCTATAATAGAAGTGGGTATATTGAGAAATCTATATCCAAATAATCCACAAACGCTTTTCTAAATAGAGATATACTCCAAGGCATTTGACTCTCATAACAGAGAAGATGAAGCAAATACTTCTAGTATGGGTTTGTAGAATCAACATATATATTCACAGCTGTAACCTCGTCTGGCAATGATGCTTAGTTGCAGCCTTCTGGAAGGTGAGTATGTTATTATACAATGGTCTCCAAGAACTGTTACTGCTATAAATACACAGACAATTGATTTCATTAATTTTTTTGTCATTAGTTTGTTAGCAAGACGACTTCCTTGGAAGATGAAATCTTGTGAACAACAAAGACATCATATTGAATTGTCTGTGTTGGTTTATCCACTATCTTCTATATTTTCATACACACACGTGTGTGTGTGTTGTTGTGAAAGTATGTTTCAGAACTATAAGTTTTAGTTAAACTGGTTTGGATTTTATGGCATGTCAACCCTTCAAGTTTTTTATGCAAAGACACTGGCTTTTATTCAGTTTTTGTTGGTATTCAAATTTTTGTTAAACTCATTTTTGATCTATTTAACCCATAGATGAAATAATCAGATTATAACACTCTGGGTCGAGTGGACTGGGAGTAATGACATGACGGAGTACTCACACTCAGAGTTCCAGAATTGGAACGCTCATAAGATGTAATAACGTCATACCCAGGACACTATCTTTAGTTCAAAGGTAATGGGTTAGTGAAATAGAAAGATTTATTGGACTAATACATTAGTAATTTATTCCTGTAGCAATGTTGAGTCAGAATCACAAAAACTTTACCGTGATCAGTATTCAGAAATGTTTCCTTTGATGAAATTAATAATGTCAGAGTTCAATTGACTTCAATTTAAATAAAGCACCTATAAGTATGTATGTTTAACTAATTAAAATATTTGTACGTCCTCTGTCATGATTGATAAAGAACATGTCATGACAAGTGGAGAGCTAAAGTCAAAAAGGTTTAGAAAAAACAAAACAAGAAAACTGATTTTGGATTATTTCAAGAGGAAAACAGTTTCATATACATAACTAAAAAAACAAAAAGATAAAAATGGAAGAAAAAAAATCCTTCAAACTGAAAATAGCTATATGCTTGCTCATTTAATGAGTGGCGACCCATGTGTATATCTATTTACCCAACCTCTCCACACAAACAGGTGGTGACACTAAAATAATAATATCAATTAAGGAACTCACAGAGAAATGTTAACATGTTTTTAATCCTTTATATACATACATATAGTTAAGAGAAAGGAAATGAATCCAACGGTATGAGTATAGATAAAAGGATATGAAAACACACAATATGCTGTTAAGTGAAAAGATTTTATATCATATTCATAGCTAATATTGAACATATTTCGATATTAGAATCATCTTCAAACAAGCTCTGAAGTTGATTTCTATAAAATCGAAATATTGTCAATTATTAGCTACGAATATGAATAAACATCTTTCACTTTAACAGCATATTGTGTTCTTTTCATATCCTTTTATCTATACTATATATACTATATATATATATATATATAAATAATAGTATATTATTACCAACCCCCCACATGAGCAGAATGGACATAGGGTCAATTTTATGTAGAATTTAACAGGTTTTCCTTCTCCGTTGTCATAGACCAGTTGCCATACCAAGAAAGAGCCCAGTCTGCCCTATATTTACCCATAGCTGGAGTGAGAACAGTTTGATTCATACCTTTCTCAAGGAGATTAACGCTGTGTGAAATGCAAACATCCTTGTCCAGGATTTGAAACACTGTTCACTGTGTCCATAATTGTTGAAGGCATGTGGTGTAATCATTACTGTAATGGACACAGCAATCAGAGTTCAAATCTTGGACAAGTATATTTGCATTTCATATAATGCTAATACCTTGAAAAAGGTAAAAATCCACATTCTCCCTCCAGCTATGGTAAATAGTAGGGCAGACTGTCCATTTTCTACAATGATAACTAATTATTAAATTTCAAATACATCCCACAGCTGATGATGTAATACGCTCATCATATGCAAACAGTTTTTGCAAACTTCTTTCTATTGTTCATCTAATTTTTTCACTGTTGTCCTCATCTTTATTGTGAAATACACATACACAAATTTTGGGCATTATACCCTCCGACCTTCTTCAGGTGCTCCATTGAAGTAAACTACTCTCACTCCGCTATAAGTGTCAAGACTCCCCATGGAACACCTGAAGAACGCGGAGGGTAGAAGGACATAACATTGTATATTTACAATAAAGATGAGGACAGCAGTCAGAAGAAAAAAAAAATAATATACATAAAGCTCATCTCAAAAATTCAGACAAATAACTTTTTATTGGCTAGTAAAAAATTAAATGTGGAATACTATGTCATATGAAAATCTGAAAAATTTCAGAAGGACCCACTATAAAAAAAAAATAGATAAATTAAAAAAAGTGGGGGGGTTAACTCAACTGGTGTTTTTTGTGTTCAGTGTACATGCGCAGAAGAGAGTATGTTTTAGTTCATGTGCAGTAAGGGTTAATGCTGATCAGAATAAACTTCCACAAGTCTTCTGTTGTCACGATCGTTTTTACACAAAAATCGTCAGAGTTTAAACAAAATAGAAACTTTCCTTTAAGTAAAGATTTAAGTAGACATATGCATGACTCAAATCAAATGCAACTACTGAACTTATTCTCCATTTCAGTTTCATTGAAAGTTCTACAAACATTTCTACAGTCATAATTACAACTTAACCTTTGGTATTAAATCTTATTCTCAATCTCCTGAACCCTGACCACAAAGGACTGTGATGACAAAGACAGCCTTTCTGTAAAGCATTACTCACTGTCGAATTGGCAGACAAATCAACAAGCCTTAACTCAATATGGTTCCTGCATTGCATAAGCTAGTGCACAATGGTGGTTATTTATCTGGCACCATAATCACACCAAAACCAGCAGCCAATCAGGACTCAAGGAATGGCGATGCAAGTATGGAATATTCTTGAGAGCTATAAATACAAATTGCTTCATGTACAAATCAGTTATGCTTAGTTAGTTGTTCAATTCAAAATGGACTATCGTCATGCAATTCAACACTTTCTCTACAATAAAAGTTGCAATAGTAATCTATCATCATCATGGATTGCCAACAGTACAGATTCCTTGACAATCTCACCATCACATGCCTATTGATCATTGCTCTAGGCAGTCTTTAAGACAGTACCCAGTGTCCATGTAAAATATTAAAAAATATTCTATCCTTCAAAGTTAGTCCAATAAAACACTCAGTTGTAACACACAAGTTTTTATTTGCAATCAGCCAGCAATAGGTTATGTCATCAAAAACAAAAAAATACAAATAAGTCTAAATTGACAAGTGTATATATGTATGTATTACTTTTGATTTTCTCGACTGTTGTACTCATCTTTATTGGAAATACATACACGTTCGACCAATGGCCTTCTTCAGGTGTTTTCTTGTAATCCATTGTGCAAACTGCTCTCACTGTATATTTCACAATAAAGATTATTATAAATTATATAATAAATAATACATACCAAGCCTCATCTAAATGGATATATGTAGTTAACAGTTGTTAATAAATCTGATAGGCCAATCCATATCCAATTTTCATATGTATGGTATTGTTGGTTAGTGGATTTTACGGAATGTCAACCTTCTTGGGTCATTTTATGCCAAAGACGTTTTGGTTTTATTCCATTCTTGATGGGTACTTCATTTTTTTTCTTTTTAAACACATTTTTTCTAATTCATTTTTTTTTCTATTAACCCATAGATGGTACCTAACAGGTACTACACACTCCAGGTCAGAGTGGAACTGGAGTAATGGTGATCAAGGGGTACTCCACATTCCCCAGAACTCCAAATTGGAAACTTTACATCAATAGAGTTTAACGTTATACCCTGGACATTAGCCCTCAGTCACTGTCTTCTAGCACACATGATAAAAGGATTGGGGCTTGCAATAAGACAATAGAGTTGGGACAATCATATATGTTGCTTGAAGTGTGTGGTGTAATGTTAAGTATGGGGAATGGACTCGTCGCCAACGAGTTCAAAATCTGGACGCGGTAACTGCATTCCCCACTTAGCGCTTAATACCCTTGGGAAAGGTATGAATCCTAGCTCTCACCAGCTTATGAGTAAATAGTAGGCAGACCGGGCTCTTTAACCTTGGTTAGGCAACCGGTCTAAGGAGAAGGGAAAACTCTGAATTCACTGTTAACTCCGCTTAGAAATTGACTTGTGTCACATCCTGCTTGTGTGGGAGGTGTTTGGTAAAAATATAAATATATATATGTTGCTGTGGCTTGACATGACAAGCCGATTGATTGGACGGGCTTCTCTGACTGTCGTCACGCCTAAGTAAAGCTAAAGTGAGTAGGGCAGGTCATGGACTGCTCAGCGACCAGGCCCTCTATCGTTTAAGCAGTATATTTTGAATCAATATACTATTATTTAATATTCAATACTTAGTACACTGTGTGTTAACATAATTTATCGTAACACCACAGTTGTACTAAGTAATGAATAAAGCAACTTCCATGTCCAAATCTCAATTTTGGATTTTAATTTTTTTTTTTGTTTCTGATGTACATTACTTCCTCATTGTCATAGAATTGAAAATTCAATTGGTTGCAATAAGAAACTAAATATAGATGATGGATGGATAAGATAAGACAAAATTATCAGTAATACTTAATATTGTATTAATAAATACTCATGTTTTAAAATACAACCGTTATCTGGCCCGCTACTAGCTAAATGAGACATCCAATCATTCAAGATGAAATCATAGAAAAAAAAAAAAAAATAAAAAAAAAAGAGAAATGTAAATCTGAATTATCTGGTGTTGTCTTAAAAATACAGCTGTTATCTTGCAATACCTCTCGCTAAAAATGAGACATCTCAGATCATTCAAGATGAAATGCAAAAATGTACAACCTGAATTTATGGTGTTGCTTATCTGCCAATTCTTATTTGCTTATGAGTGTCGCTCTCAGCTACATAATGGATAATCCGGGGTTTTTTATCTAAAGAACCAAGGGAGAAAAAGGACATGCTACACAAAAAAAACTAAAGATAGAGAGAGGGGGTGAATGCGCAGAAGCGATACATAATAGTTTCAATTCGCACAATATGAAAAGATGAAACGGAAAGGAAGAGAGGAGAGAGAGAGAGAGAGAGAGTTAAATCAATTATTATACATTTAAATATAACTAAATTGATCCTACTGTTGGTTACTCCACAGGTATCTGCTGGTATTGTATTAATTGGCTTCAAATCTATATTTGGATCATTTCCAACCTGCACGTTATGGGTGAACTGGTTTCTTTTATTGATTTGGATAAGATTTTTGCAATAACATAAAATATCCTGCAAATTATTGAATCTCATATTGGAAAACAAAACTGCGCTTTGATTTTGATAATCGAATATCAATATTTTGTAAAGAGCAGACTTCTTTTTAGGAAGGGTTACCTGAAAAGTTCCAAGTCAGCAAGACTAATAACAAGTCTAAGAGTCCAGTTTGCCCTTTCTACCATTGTGGTTTGGTTTGGTTTGTTTACGGCATTCGACCACATGAGGGTTCATTTAATGCTGAAAGTTTGAAATAATTAATGTCTTTAATGGATATACTCAATTTTTTTTTAAACACATGTTTGCTATTAAGACCATAGATGGACCGCTAACAGGTTACTGCAACCACGTCAGGATCCATAGGTGAACTGAGAGCAATGAGTGAGGAGGGGTCTCCACATTCCCAGACCTCCAAACTGGACTTCACCATCAGATAGAGTTTAACGTATTCCCAGGACATGTAAACCCACAGACACCGCTTCTAGGCACCATTATAAAGGGAGCAACCTAGGTGTGATTTTTCAACATATAGCCACTCCCTAAAAATAAGTCCTCCAGTTGAGAGCAGCAGAATTTGAATCCAGTGACTGTGCAAAACAATAACATTCAAGGATGATAGGCTTACCACATTCCCCAGACCTTAGAAGCTGGAATTCACCATCAGATAGAGTTTACGTCATTCCCAAGACATGAAGACCTCAGCCACTGCTGCTAGTACACTATTGCTGGTGAAGAAGAAGTAATCGGTTTGATTTTGTTTCTTTTGCTAATGGCATACCAATCTTCCTGGGTTATTTAATGCAAACCGTCATCCTTGTGAAGAGTAATGTACTAATTTAACGTAGCTGTAGGGAATGACGGGCATTCATACTGTCCAAAGAGTATTAAGTCCAAAACGGAACACAATAGTTGTGTAACTAAGTGTTTAAACTCTAGCTTCTTGAGGTGCAGTTCAGCATGTTTAGCCACTCTCCACACTTTCAGGATGATTAGTTCAATTTTAGACTGAAAATGGTCCAACTCCAGTCACACACTATTACTTTTTCACTTTGGATTATACACTTGAAGGTATAGACTCCTTATTTCATCAGGTGAAGGTTAGAAAACAACCAAGAAAATATTAACACCTACTGTTCTTCTACAAGGATGGTTTGGCATAAAATAACCGCACAACGGTTGATAGGCATTAAACATAGAAAGAAAAAAAAAAAAAATATAAAAAAACTCCAGAACGGAGACCTCATCACTGAGATATCCAGACACACCTCCTTTGGAGTACTGTAACAAAGCCAGTCTAACAACTTAAAAACTGAAGTTATTTTTATTCAAAGGCACTAGGTTTTTGTTTGGTTACAGTAAAAGATATTTATAAATGTAAGGGTAAAGGCGTTAATAGGGAGGTCAGTGGGGGTGAGGGATTAACAAGTGGGTGTGGAGGCACTTGTCAACCTTTAAAACAATCACAATAAATCACCTGCCTTCTGGTTTAATAAGAACACCTACTTGCTGTTACAAGAAAAAATAAGTTTTTAAATAAAATTACATACGATAGAATATTCATGTAAGAAAAAAAAGACAAATTAAAATTTTAGACAATGTTAAGGTAAACTTGAAGAATAGCGCAACTGTTTCTACACCGTTCATTAAATTTATTTAATAAGAACCTGTAATTTGTTTTAGCCTCAAAGTGGATGTTAATAAACACTCTCACTGGACCATTTTTTTTTTTTTGTTAAGCATATCAGACCTGCGTGGGTCATTTAATGCCAGCAAAGTTTTGATATCATTCGTAGCAATAGTTTGAATAGGAAATTTTAACTCATTTTTTTTGTAAACTAAATTTTGGATTTAATTTAACCCATAAGATGGATGCTTCACATGACAAGCTGCACCTACCCGACACTACCTGAGTATCCGAGAGTTCCTGACCAGAAGGACATCAGTGGCAGGAGCACCACCCTACTCACCTGACTGACTCCATGAGATTTTTTCCTCCTCTCCAAGCTCAAGGGGGTCTCAGAGAAAAAGGGCGTGACACAGAGCTCCAGAGAATCCCAGAAGAATCCTTCCAGGAGTGCATGCAAGCATGACAGAGAAGGATGGAAAGTGCATTAGACTCCAGGGAGATTACTTTGAAGGGGATAACTTGTAGTTGTATTTGAATAAATTTTTGTGTGACACCACTGGAACTTTTTCTGACATACCTTGTATGATCAAAAACATTTTTTAAAAGCAATTTTGATACTCTGTCTGTATTTGATTATCATATATATATATTTCCTACTCTCCGCACGAGCAGGATATGAACAAGGTCTTTCTTAAGCAGAGTTTACAGGTTTGAATTCAGAGTTTTTCTTCTCTTAGCCATGGTTAAAGAGCCCAGTCTGCCCTATTATTTATCCATAGCTGGAGGGAGAGTAGGATTCATACCTTTCCCAAGGGTATTAGTGCTAAGTGAAATGGCAATTACCACGTCCAGGATTTGAACTCGGGCGACAAGTCCATTCCCCATTACTTTAACAATTCACAACACCACGTGCTTCCTATATATATATATATATATATATATATATCTATGCACCTGGTGAAATAGTCATCATTTTAGGAAATGACACAGCAGGACAAGTTCAAATCCTGGATGATGCTGTTTGCATTTACATAGACTAATACCCTTGTGAAAGGTATGAATCCAACTTATCTCCCTCCAGCTATGGGTAAATAGTAGGGTAGACTGGGTCTTTAACCTAGGCTAGGTAACCAGTCTAGAAGAAAAACTAAATTCAAATCTGTTAAACTCCACTTAAGGAATTGACCTTGTGTCATACCAACTCATGCGTAGGGGTTGGTAAATATGTATATAGCCAGATATATAGAGACAACGTACTACATATTAGTGTGGGCTGAAAGATTCATATTGATGACATCATATCTGCTGTTGATGCCTTTTTTTTTTTTACCAATGAGAACCAAGCACTTCAACACCGATGAAAGGGTTTGGACCGCCACAGGGACTATGTTGAAAATAATAAACCTCAAATTTCAATCACACTGCTAGAGAGTATCTTGGTCGCACAATGAATTTTTCAACCAACCCTCTAAAGTTATAAGAGAACAAATACAGTGAAAAAGGAAGAGCCCTTAACTACAGTAGTTTAATTGACTTATGTCCATGTTAGATTCAGTTATTATATACAGTATCTCCTATAAATAAATGATCATATGCTAAACTAAGCTTTGTAAATATGTATCTCAATAATAAGAAGTAGACCTTGACAATTTTTTTTTTTATAAATAGTTAATTTTCTTTCAAACCAAAACTACCAGGATTTTATTATTTCTCGTGGAACATGAAGACAATTGAAATGGATACTAAACTATTAGGTATCATTTATTACAGCATTTCTATAACAAAAAATAAAATTGTATAAATATCTATAAATGATGTAGTTATTTTGGTTAACAATGTGTCATCTCATAAAACCATTCAAGATAGAATTCAAGCAACTACAGGCATTCAAAAAAATGAGATTCCTATATGAAAGGGTTTATTTCTATTCAAGTTGTCAAAGGAAATACTCTCTTTTTATTACTAGTGTAGTAAATATAAGGTTTATACAGCAACATACATTATATATATATCTATATATTAGTTTGTTATTTTAATTATACTCAATCTGTCAACAAAAGCCTTCAAAAAGGGTGAAGGCCACCTGAAATATTGGATAAAAATATGAGGATCAAAAGCAATACAACGTTCATCTTTAGATTTGGTTTCTTTTCTTATATTTTCCAATGCTTCTAATGTAGCCTAAAAAAAGTTCCCAATAACAATACATACATTATATATATATATAATATATATATAATAAAAAGGATCCGTGGACTCAACATCAACTAATATATATGGCGCCTCCTTGTCAAACAAGGCATGAAAAGGAGTGAAAAAGAGAGGAAAGAAGCCACCACAGAAAAGAGAGCCAGAAGGAAGGAGAGACAACAGCAACTGCAGTAAGCATCACTGTTTGCAGTCACTGCACCAGAGATTGCCATTTCAAAAATCTCACAGTTAGACGCAGTTACAAAGAAGAAGAAAAAAAGTGCACTACGCCATCGTCTTTAGCAAACTGAAGGATGCCAACTCTATATATATATATATATATATTTTATATATGTGTGTGTGTGTGTGTGTGTTGTGTGCTTTTAAAGGTTGAGACAAGACAGACACAGCATGGATAAGTTGAAGAACCATTAACATATTGCAGTTAATTGACTTTAAGGATCAATTCACCCATTAAGCATGAATGTATGATATCAGCACAAGTGTTGAGTTAAGATACAACCTGTTGGACAACCTACATAGGTGATTTATTTGCAGTGGTAAGTGTCATTATGATATATAATGTTATAATGTATATTCAATTACAATATTATATTTCATTATTATACAAATCTTTTTCATTGAAATATTCATTGATATATGCTTGTTGACTTCTTTGGGCATCCCATCATGTGTAATGGTTAGAACTTAGTCTTGCAGATCCATAACTGAATACGAGTTTGATCCTACTGTATGCCCCATACGTGCAACCTTGTGTCACATCCTACCCCGTGACGAACAGTTTAAGTAAAAACCTATAGTATAATTAGGTGTTCCATCATGGTGATATGGTTAGCAAACTAGTCTTTGCAGATCCATAACAACTGAATAGCGAGTTTGATCCCACACTGGCCCATGTTAACTTGCAACCTTGTCTCACATGGCTGGGTAAATATCTAATGGATAGGTAATCCATATGGCGGCAAATTAGTCATGCAGATCCATTATAACTAATAACAAGTCCGATTCTGCTGGATGCCCATACTTGTACCTTGTGTCACATCCTACCAATGGTGAACAGGTTTGGGTGGACTTTATGGCATGTCAGCCCTCGCTTTTCTGAGTACGGCTGTTTTATTTGTGCAAGTGCAATCAGATCTATTAAACTAAGATGGGACCTAAACTAGGTACTACCACTCTGCAAATGGGTTGGTTGGCAGATCATAACACTGAATAGCGATTTGATCCTCACTGGATGCCCCATACTTGCAAACTGTGTCACATCCTACCCATGGTGAACAGACTGGGTAAATACTTACGGTAGATTAGGTGTTCCATTGTGGTTATCATTGTAATCATTGTGGTATTGCTGCAGATTTTCCACAGACATAGTGATAAGTATGCCAAAGCCATTGATTCCTGATGACACCCTTTGGATTTTTCCAGAGACCTTTGCCAGGTTATGTTTTAATATCACTGGGTGCCAGACCTGTCCACCTTGGCTAAACCCTAAACAGAAATTTAAGTTCCTGACAGCATGAGTGACACTACCAAGATACTAAGTTTACATGGCCCTGTTGTGATGTCATGAGGGATAGAACTTTAGAAAATAATGTGCTAGATGGGCCATTGAGCAAAGAGCTTTCCTCTGCCCTTTTACAGGTTCTTTGTTCTTTAGCCATCCTACCTACCATACAAAATCTGCAGGATTACCGGTTTAGTCCACTGAGATCCGATTATGAAACAAGTGTACTGCTGTCTACTGTAATTGTTGCCAGAAATTAGTAAACGAGGGGACTGACCAAATTTTTAATACATTTTTATTGTCGTTTTGGATTTTTTATGCGTGACAAAACTTTTTTTTTTTCTAGTATTTTACAAACTAATGTCATTAATCTTAAGCATCATGGGTCATCTATGCCCAACAGGGGGGAAGGGGATATTACCCCCGGCAGGTTTTTACCCCCCTGACAGGGCAGAATTAAAACAGGTGCGTGAGAAACTCACAAGGAATGAAATAATGATAATTGTAATTATCGTTGATTTTTTTTAATTCTGATTTTAAAAATTTTTTTTTTAAAGTTTTAATAAAGTTTGCTTAATTTAAACCGCTCACAGCATCCACCATAAACTACTGATGGTTAGTTCATTATAACTGGTAGAAGGCACTCAGATTACAAAATATAATAAACTTTACTTTGAATAGAAGAGTCCTGAGATGGAATAGATACGTGAACTTTGAAATATCCTCTGATTCGCGGTAAAATACTAAATTTGATACAGCCATGGGAAATTTTGTGAAAGAGTTAAGGTGTCGCCATCGGGTGTAATGGTTTGCAAGGTTTGTCTATGTCAAATTCTGTTTTACTGAAAGCGAGATCAAATCCACCATTGGATATACTGACCTTGATGTCAAATCCATCTGTAGTAAATAATTTTTTTTTTCCTGATGACTTAATCTTTTTGTCCATCCACTTTCGCATGTTTGGTTTTCTTTGCAGGGGGACAATATTAAACTGGTCTTACCCCCAATAGTACATATAAACCTTTTAAAATATCCTCACTCATAGATTATAATTCTCTATTAAATTATAGAATTTAAAAAGATATTATTCAGTGTTAGACCATTGTATCCAATGCTTTTAAGATTACCACTGATATAAAATGAAGAAAGAAAGAAAAAGAAGAAGGAAGTAAATGAAGAAAGAAAAATAGAATCGGAAGAGAAAATAAGTCAAAATAAGATAAACAGAAGAAAAGAATAGAAGCGAAAAATGAAAGAGAAAGGAGTGAATATAAAAAGGAAGAACAAATTAAGTTAATTGAAAAAAGAAACGAGAAAAGAAAATGAAAAAGAACAGAAAGAAAATGAAGAAAAAGCAAAAAAAGAAAAAATGAAAAACAGAAGATAGAAAATGAAAGAAAAAGAAAAGAAAGAAAATGAAAAGATAAATTGAAGAAGGGAGAAGGGGAGGAAACAAGGGAAAACATAAGAAGAAAAAAAAACAACAAAAAAAAGAGGAGTTAATATTAAACACTGGTGCTTTAAATCTGCTGAATATAGATTTTTATCTAATTTATCGTGCAAATATCGTGAGTAACAATAGGCTTATTGATTCACCAAATCTAGTAAGGATTAGGAAATATTGACAAAATCTGATTTCAATCAGTAAGTTTTAAAAGAAATCCAATGGCTATTTTTTATTTTTCATTTTTCCAACAAAATATCAAAGAAGACATCTATTGTAGATTTACTTTGAAATATTTTTTAAATAAAATAAAAATCGATTGGAGACAAATTACCATAGACATTATTATATACAACAATATTCTATTGTAAGCTTTTAATCAGAAAATGAAAAAGGTCTTACCCAACCAAAGAACCAATGATCTTTATAAATACGACAAGCATTTTCCAACCAACCAGAAATAGAGAGATCAACTATGATATTGTCCTGTATTGCCAATTTTATATAGATTTTTTCTATTTTAAAGCATCTTTTTATTTTCTTTTGTTTGTCCACAACAGACTGAATGCATCCTAGTTTCTGATTCGTGACTTTTTTTGTATTAGTTTAGATTTTTTTGGAACTATTGTCCTTATTTTATTGTCATATACCACTTTTAAGCCCAATGTGCCTCTGGCCTTCTTCAGGTGTTCTCTTGAGTACTCAGAGCCCTTCATGGGAACTTTGAACGACCATTTATTTATTCATTGGGTATGATTGTTCTCATTCTGTTTACCCAGACTGATTTGGTTTGGTTTTGGATTCTTATGGCATGTCACCCTTGTTGGGCTTTATTTTATGCCAAAGATTGCTTTTGTTTATTCATTTCTTGTTTGGTTCAATTTTTTTTAAACTCAATTTTTAAGCTCACTGCTTTTTCTATTTGACCCATAGATGGGACCTTAAAATATACTACCAATGACTTTTATAATCAGGTCAAGTGTTAAGCTATGTCAATGTATTCAATTCGACAAGAAACAACTGAAGAAGGCCAGAGGGCACATCATAGCCGCAATGTTGTGTATATTAAATAAAGATGGGACAACATCTGAAAAGTCTTTAAGAATATGTAATCCAAGCTCATCTCAAAAATTCAGACAAATAAACCATGATTTTGTACAGAATAATATGTTGTTAACAAAGCTTGTAAACACAATATACAGCGAGAATATATAGTCCAGCCTGCTGTCGCAGGGCTTAGAAAATTACGGACTGTAATCCTGCAGAGGGAGTACCTACCCTGACAAAATTTAAAAAATAAGGTTGTTCTGGGTAGAACACTAATATGTATCTGATATATAAAAGATCGATGGTTTTTATTTATTTGGTAGAGTCATATCAGTTAATTGCGTAAGTAGGAGTTTGGAGGTGCCAAAAATAGAGGAATCAGAGGTATGTGTCCGGTCACAGCCCTGATGACCCCTCCCTGCTAAAATGGGGTAATCTGAATATGTCAGTAACACTTCACCTGGAGAGTATGGAGTATCTCTTAATTGCTATTACTCCAGGTCCACTGATTCCAGTGGTATACTGTTGGACGCTCCATCTATGGGTTAAATAGTCTAAAATGTTTGAAAAAGAATTGTTTGAAAAAATTGAATCTCACAAAGAATAATCAAACAAAATTTTTCAGCAATAAATACACCCAACAGGGTTGACATGCGTAAAATCACCAACCAAGAACACTTTGAAATGTATACTTGCAAAAACAATTAGTAGCTCATATAAAAACAACACGTAATCTGCAATGTCAACATTGTTGGTTCCCATTTATGGTTCAAATAGATATGTTTAAGATTATTTTGTATTCAATTAGGAATACTTGATACTCATATTATACTGTAATTATTACAAGTCATAATTTGTTTAATAAACATTACTAATAATGAATCAAGTTGTTTTGCACACAACACAGGTTATATGGTTTCAAGTAACTATAATAGTATCCTTAGTAAAACATTATCCATTAAGTAAACAATTCTTAATTCATAAATTACAGTTATATATAACATATTCCTATTCTAATATAATTATTTCCTGTTTACCTTGTTTCCCTGAAATAAAGACCTAGTGTGATTTTCACATATAAGCACTCCCCTAAATTAAGTCCTAGTTGAGAGGCACAGAATTTTTTGTAATCCAGTGATCTTGCAGAAATCAATACATCCAGAGGATGATATGATGTAACATTATGGATGAATAGTATTAATCAGTTATTTTGCATAAAAAAAATTCTAAAAAACATGTTAACTGTAAATAAATGGTAAGATCATTTTTCATAATTTTTGTTGTTTTAGAAATTTGATAATTTTCTATTTGGTAATGTCATTGCTTTTAAATACATTGAACGGAATAAGACATCCGCCCGAAAATAAGCCTTAGTGTTTATATTTCGAGTGAAAGTTAATATAATCCTGTCTTATTTTGCAAGGAAACACAGTAGATACTGAATTATATGTTTAAAATAATTATTCTTTAGCTTAATATAAGTCATTTGTTTGCGATCACAGTTATATGGTGTTAAGTAACAATAATAGATAAAATCCTAGATAAACAATTATAGGCTTCCACTAATATTCTTAATAGCAAATAATTTACAGTTATTAATGGATCAAATATCATTGACTTACAAATATATTTATTTAAAAGATTTATGAGAGCTAACAGCATATTGTAAATGGAAGTATGAATCGAAAGGGGTGCCTACCACACTACCCAGATGGCCTAATTTAGGTGACAACAATTCATTATTCCCGCTTTTAGCTAGGGAGAGGTCATCAGTATGTCGCTGTGGACCTAGAAGCAAAAAGATTCTGCACTATTTTTTGCAACTGATTCGACTCTCTTGGATAATGCAAGTATGATATGGCCTAATAAATATGAAATCCATGATCTTTTTATAATCTATTTGCAAGGACGTGTGTCACTGTTATACTTAACAGACTAACTTAGGGCCATATAAATGATTATTCTACGAGTCCGAATCAGTATAGTTTTACAGATGATACCTCCGTGACTCTTAGCTTCAGACTGACTCCACAACCTGCTGATAAGTTTACGGTTTCATGTATTTACAGGTTATATTATATATTATATTTTATATATATACTATATTATATAATGTTCGTATGGGGCTATGAGGGAAAGAGTGATATAAGGCGTTTGTAGGGATGATGGGAATGAGTGATACTATTTTGTGGGCATTCAAGAAGGAGAAGTCGAGTTTATGACTACTTAATTATTTATGTGGCTTATTAATTTGTTTTTTACTCTTTTTATGTTGAATTTTACTATTTTTTATTGTTTGCTTATTTATTATTAATCTTTGCAGGTTTTCCCACAGTTTTAAATTTGTTCTTTCTTCAGTCTAAGTCAGTGTTTTCTCACCAGGGGTCATATAACAATTTCTTTTTAACATCATATAAGTAAAAAATATCTAATTATAAAATATCTAGGGATTTTAACATTGAATGGCTTGGAAGAGGGGGTATCAGAGTAATAGGAATCAAAGTTTGAGTCGCAAAGGTTGATTGGTTTGTTACCGGCATATCACCCTTATTGTGTGTTATTTTATGCAAAGACATTTTTGGTTTTATTCATTCCTTGATGGGTAAATCTCTTTTTTTAAAACTCATTCTTTTTCTATTAAGCTCATAGATGGGACCGT
>JALAJA010000547.1:22500-30530 GCA_023376005.1 Doryteuthis pealeii | reverse complement strand
GAGGGGATCTCACCCCTTGTAGGAGAAAGTCAGCGTAACGGGTAGGGATCGGTCAGTCGGCCCTGTTTCGTCGGAGATCTCAGATACACTCGCAAATTTCTCACCATGAATCAAGAGACTATTGAGATATTCATAAGATGACGAAGACACTTCACATGGAATGTGACCGAATGAGGTTTATTTTTCAACATAGTTGTTCCATCTGTGTGCAGTGCTTTGATCTCATTGGTCAAAAAATAATCAAAGCAGATAAAGGCCCAAAAACAAATATTTCAGTTCATTCTTCTCGAACATATTTTGAATAAATGTTCAATTTATAATTTTCGATTTTAGGAGAGTAGTATTAAACATACATATATTTAAAAAATAGTTTCTCTTAGACCGGGTAACCCTTGGGATGAAATGTATTCACTCTATTCATCAGCTAAATTCCTGGCCGTGAAAGAAAGAGTCAAATGAATGTAGAGAGAAAGAGCCATGTACCACGTAATGATTACCAAGAGAATGGGTAATCGCTGTTAAATCATGAAATCATAATTTCTGTCTGAAAATTTAACAGACCATCGTTAAAAAATTCGTTCAGCTACTTCTTTTTTTTGTGAGTTTCTTTATCTACAAAAACACAAAACAGAACTTTCTTGATAAGTGTTTAGCAACCTCAATTTTGTCGTGAGTTCAATCCTTTTTGGTGCACGAATTTTTCAACTTCTACCAAACTAAGCCATACTTATTTGAAAAACAGATTCATGAGACAAAGAAAATTAGATACCAAGCTTAGCTATTGTTAGAAGCCCCAACTCATTACGCTATGCCCCCCTGTCGGCTGGGCGTTAGAATACACCGACTGCACCTCTGTAGAGGGGTAAGACTCCCCAATGGAGCTAACTGTTGGCCGTGAGTGGCGACCCGTGATGTTTAAGGATGGAACCCTGGTGGCTGAGCAATTTATGACATGCAACACCCCACTTTGGCACTTACTTGGGCTAGACGGGCGGTCGGAGAGGCCCCCTCCTATCAATCGGCTGTCACATCAAGCCCTAACACCTATATCATTGTCACGACCCTATTGCCATTATGGCAAGCCACAACCCTTTTATAATATGGGTGCTAGAAGGCGGTGACTGAGGGTTTCATGCCCTGAGAATGACGTGAAATCTTTCTGGTGGTGAGGTTCCAGTTTGAGAGGTTTGGGGAATGTGGAGCACCCTTTCATCACCATTGCACCCTGGTCCACTCTGATCCATAGTGGTAGAACGTGTTAGGTCCCATATATGGTTAAATAGAAAAACATGAGTTTATAAAAAAAATTAGTATCCATTAAGAATAATTTAATTTCAAAACTTTGCCGGTGTTAGATGACCCACTGAGGTTGATTTGCCGTAAAAAAAAACAACCCCCTCACTAGGCTGTGTATGTAATATTCAGGAAAATGTTGAACATCAGTTTGTGTCTCTAAGTGTAGCTTTTCAGAGAAAACACTCAACCAGTGAATGATCTTTAATGCTAGCAGTATTTCTCATATGCATTGCATCGGTCAGACATCAACACTTCGAGATTAACTGGATTTGACAAGATGTCTTATACTGCCTTTATTAGGAAACTTATTCTCTATGGGCCCATCTGTTTGATGTTACCCGTGTATCAGTATGTATACTGATGAAACAAAAAGATTATGATAACCTAACTAATAAGATGCTGGTTTTCTATTTTCTCGCAGAAAAGCTCTTACCCGGTCAGGCATGGAGCATCCAAAGTTTCACCGGAACATCATATGGTAAACTGTCTTCCAAATATTTTAAAAAACCTAGACAACTCAGATGTAAGCTTTAGTTTAATGGTTAGAGTCGTGGGAAATGGACTCGTCGACCCGAGTTCGAATCCCTGACGAGACTGTTTGCATTTCACATAGCGCTAATACCCTTGGGAATGGTATGCATTCAATAACTCTCCTCCAACTATGAATAAAGTAGGATATATACTGGGCTTTTTAACCTTGGCTGGGTAACCAGTTTAAGAGAAAGAAAACTCTGAATTTAAACCTCTTAACACTGCTTAAGAAATTGACCTTGTGTCGCATCCTGCAGAGTAAAATATAATATATGCAAGCTCGGACCAGACATTCGTAATCTTGTACAAAGACAAGAGAACAGGAGTTTAATTTTTGCTCTAATAACTATAACTAATATACATAATAACTAACTGAGCGCATTGTCCCGTGTAAAGATGCTACTGTTATAGTTGAAGTCTGTAATCATGAAATGATATATATTCCACATCAATTATGAGACCAGTGTTTCCCAGTGAAACTTTGTTGAAATCATAACACTGCCTCTCTGGCTCGCAGTTTTCCTAGAGTGCATTCTGCTACCATAAATTACCAAGAATTATGATGCATATGCAATCTGTTGTATTGATTTGATTCGGCATTAAATGACCCGAAAAGGGTTGATATGCCTTAAAAACAAACCTAAAACTTAAACAACACGAAACCTTCTGTTTAGATAAATTCCAGCTCTAATGTAATCCAAGACGCCTTTGCAATAAACATAGCTTATATCCGTACTCTCATTTGCGTTTATGCAGTCCGAACCGTAACAATGTTCGTCAGTGCTACTCTACAAATTACGATACGAGCCCCAGTGAGATAGAATCTCTACTTTACTAAAAAACCCGGTGATTATATTCCCCGATATTATATATATATATATATATATATATATATATATATATATGGTGTTCGGGAGAAATTTGATGGATCATCAGAGAAAGAAAAGGTGCTTGGCAACTACAAAATTTAATGGATTGTAAAGGAATTCAACAGGCATGGATATTACACTACTATCAATAAGTTTCACTAAAAATAACCGCCATTAGCGTCGATCACAACCTCAATCTTGCTCCAGAATTTGGAGCAAGCTAATGTTACAGTTTCCGTGGGAAGGTTCTCAAAAACTACCTTAATTCTGTCGATTAACTCGGCCTTTGTAGTACTGTCACGGTAATTGATGTCTTTCTCGACAGCACCCCGTACATAATAATCCCTGGGGTTAAGATCTGGGGAGTTCAGAGGTCAAACGTTGGAACTGGCGTAGTCGTAAAAGTTCGCCGACCATTTTTGACTTTTCACAGAGGTGTGGCAGGGGACCGAATCCTGCTGCCCTACATATGACCTACCATTGTCTACCCTTGTTATCCAGGGCTTAACTACAGTGTTTAGCAACTCCACGTAGGCATCTGAATTCAACCTGATACCCTCTCTGAAAAAATGCGGAGGCATCACATCACCCTCAGAGGACGCACATCCGAAAACCATCACATTTTGGGGAAAATTAGTCTGCATGACACGAGGAGTGTCCTTTGGACTGTATGCAAGCCATCTGTTATTCTGCGTATTGCAATTCTCTAGTTCATGTTTGATTGTTTTTACAGTATTCAAGGAGCATTTGGCAGCAACCATAATCTCCTTATTTTGATGGCCGGCGCAGATCATCATGATACAAGCTATTCTCTTCCATGATTCAGGTGGGTCCCAGTCATCTATTCTATCTGTCATTACGTATATGAAGAAGGGTCCAGGCTTTTAAATGATGATGTAATGTGCGTCAATACCTCCAACCTACGGAGAAAAATAACCAAATATAAATGTGTCAAATTTATCCCGAACACCCTGTATATGGTAATTTTTAGACATAAACATAGAGTTCCTCTGTTAGACGAATAATTACTCAAATTCCAACACCCACCTACCATTTATCGCCAAAGTTAAGTATCGATGAGTGTATTCAATACTTAATTGAATGAAAATTAAAAAGCAGTTGTATTATAAGTAACCTGAGGTCTTAGTTTATCAACATGACTTGATCCGGTATCAAATGAACCGAAAGGTGGATGATATACCGTAAAACAAAACAACCGAACCAACTATCATTTAACTAAGATACTTAATAACATTATCATCCCATGCATACCTTCAAAATACTGAGTAAAATCTACACTAGAGTTTCTACAAATATTACGTGCTATCGAATCAGCACGTGGAGTTTTGGCATCGCACTACGCTGAAGGTTTATTTCGCAGTGATTAACGAAAATATAAACATCCTTTATATCCGTGTGTACAATCCTGCCTCTCTAATGCCTCTAAAATTACAGCTAATTTCTCTTTAAATATTAGTACGTACATGTATCTCACATGTTCCATTTTACTATTATCAGAAAAAACCACATGTGTCCGAGAAATTACATGTAAACTTATTTAATACTAATTTTGATATTACACTTTTTAATAGCGGAATTGCTTTTGTTTTTGCCCGTCCTGTATTGATATTTGTTTCAAACAGTTTCATTTATTATTTTTAAAATATTTTCCTTTGATAGATAACTTGCCTTCTTGTCGAATTATTTGAAAATCTATTAATAATAAAGATTCGCTTCCGGTTTTTGTCTGTAACAAAAATTATATCACTGCTTACGTCACATTACCCAAAATCGTCATAACATAGAATAAATACACTCAGAATTTGAACATGTAACATTAGACAGTCCTCATTGTTTTTTTAAAACAAGTTTTAATAAATACATGACTGGTATTATATATCTATATATAGTTTGTTTTATTTTAATACATATTTAAAGTTTACATTTCAAATTGTGTAATTTTTTAAATCCTTTATTGAATTTGAAGATTTTACTTACTTAGGGTACAAACACGCTGACATTGAATTTTTTTTTACTCCCACCCCTTAGGCAATATGTTTCAAAAATCTATTTTTACATCACCCGGAGGCCGTTTTTTTATTTTGTACTAGTGTTATTAATGTTACCATTCTTCTTTCCTAGTGCATCAATTAATTTAGTACATTTATTAAGTCCTACTTCATATACTTGGAGTATCTTATTACTAATATTTGATATTATAATATATTGTAATAGTGTATTTTTCTTATAAAAATCGCATAGGCGTGAAGCTGTCAGTTACCAAGCGTCGTTGACTAGCTAGCTTAAATTAGATGTACATACTCTATCAATGATATTAAGTACTCTTATAAATATACCAAACTATATTATGAATATTAGGAAGTTCCTCTGTTAGACATATATATATATATATATATATATATATATATATATAATATATATATATATATATATATATATATATATATATATATATGATACTTGTCCAGCTTAAACTTCAAATTTACATCTTATACATGATATTGACACATTGGACGCAATGCAGTACTCATATCATTCAGTAGTTTGGAAATTTTGTAGCTTATCGGCCGGCAAACGTAGTAAAAATATTTTCCTTCTCCCTGGTGACGAGTGTCATCCATCTTGTTCTATGAACGGAACATAAAACCTTTTGTTCTCTGTTCTGACCTCTTTGCATTAGCGCCGCCTCTTTTCCCGTTTGTAAAATAACTAGGCTCCCTGTATACGCGAAGGAAACTAATGTGAGCTGTTCAAATAGCACATCTCACAAAGTCCTTATTTTCACACACACACACACACACACACACACACACACACACATATATATATATATATATATATATATATATATATAGATAGATAGATAGATATATATTTGTGTGTGTGAGTGTGTGTGTGTGTTTGTGAGTGTGTGTTTTGTGAGTATGTGTGTGTGAAAGAGAGAGAGAGAGAGAGAGAGAGAGAGAGAGAGAGAGAGAGAGAGAGAGAGAGAGAGAAAAATAGAGGAACAATTTTAAGTAAAGAAAACCTCTAAAAGAAGCAGTTGCCAATTTGGCTTTATGGCAAAGAGTAAAGGTTTAGGGTCTCAAAATGCGGAAGACATTTTCTTAGAAGTTATTGATTGCCAATAGAAGAGGTCAAGCCAGTTGACCGACTGCTTGCCGTGCTGAGGCAACATGGCTGAATCTGTCCGATCAAATAAATAAGTAAATAAAATGAAAGGGTACTAAAAAGGAGTGTGCCGAGCATGGTGAGGAAGGAGTCCTGTTGGCGTCAGGATGCGAGATGAGCGTTTCTCGACTAAATCCGAAACAAGATGGTGCTCAGTTCGCCGAATGTAGGTGGTTGCGGCAGACAGTCGCTTCTGCGTTGAGAACCGCATTTGGAGAAGCTGCCATCTTGTGTAGGCTTGGCAGAGCTTTTGACATTTCTGCGAGACACTCGGAGAAAATGTTAGGAACTGTCCACTTCAGCAGATATCTTTTTTTACTTCTTTGCCAGTCGATAGTTAAAAAAAGAAGAAAAATGTAAACAGGAAAGCCGGAAAACTTAGACGATAAAAAAACTGTATTTCAAGCATCAACTACGGCATTAGAATAAAATTGTATTTTTGCCGCCATTTTTCTTTATATTTGATGTTGTTCTGCCGCTATGTTTCTTTTCCAAACTCAAACCAATTTTTTTATGCTACGAAAACTCAATACCAATGGATTCGCAAGACACAATATTCTTCAAAATATTGCCTGCTTGAGATTAACACTTTTTTTTTCCTTTTCATTTATTCATTTATTTTTTATTTCATTTATTGTCGCTTTTTTCTTCGAAAGTTTCTTTACTTTCACTTTCATTTTGAGTATCCATTCTTAATCTTTTCATGAACTTTTCTGACTTGTTTTTTTTTTTTTCGATTCTTTTTCTACATTTTCTGTCTCCACAAAGCGACCTCGAAATGTTGAGGGTATGATACCCCCTGAGCACAAAATGTTTTTTTAATAGAACCAGAACTATCAAGGATGAACAAATAATTATTTTCGCTTTCAGTTTAGCTCAATATCATCAGATATATTTCTATTAAAAAACAGATTTATCTTTTGTCCAATATTTATATTATCTTAGAATAGCAAAAATGACAGTTTTTTTGTTATTAATTAATTCTTGTTCTGGTTCGAGGATTTTTCTTGTCTTTAATATTTTTCTATCTGTTCATATGTTGCAGCTGCTGTTATTAGCTGCCGTGATTAATATTTCCTTGCTCTTTTTTGTGTTTTCTTTGAGTACTTAGATTGTGGCATCTACACAATGCTCAATGTTGGCAAGACCTCTTCCACTTTACTTTCTTGATACATACAGCCTGTCTATTATCGCTCAGGTGTATTACCTTGTTCATTGTCAATAATTTTCTTGTCTTTTGGACTATCCGTCGGATTTCTTTTGTCAATTTTAAGAATTGTCCAGCAGGTGGCCCAGATATCTATTCCCTTTTTGTGATTTCTGCTGCACAGCTTAGTTTCTAGAAACTTTCTTTCGGAGGTATTCTTTTGTAACTTTTTCTTTCATCTTTGTTTGATGGTGTCCACTTCTAAAATTCCTAAGTATTTGTAATTCTTCTTTTTAATTGTTCGTATATTTTCCTAATTGTTACTCTCTCCCCCTTTTTCATCACTAGCATGGCACATTTTCCGATGTCGAATTCCATTCCTATATTCTGGCTGTATATTCATATGATTTGTACAAGGGATTCTAGTTCTTTTTCCTTTTTGAGTCGATTCAGCTGTGCCTTTCACCTAGAATATTATAATGGTAGCTGCAATTATTTCTAGCAATTTTCTTTTCGTCGTTCTTTCTTCTTTTTCTTCTATTTATTATTTAACTATTTACGTTTTTCCCCACCAGTATTAACTACTTAGTTATAAATGATGTTCGAGTGACAGCAACTCTCCACAACTCTCCTTTCGCAGTATTCTAATCGACTTTAACAGTGCTATCGTTTGAAATAAATCAATTTCAAGTTCCCTGGTTGTTTTAATATAAGATTCTTTGGGACGATTCAAAGTACTTTGTAATTGGTACCACTGTCACTTTTATATTCCATAACCATTTCAGCTATTTGTATTCATCTAGTTTTTTAAATTTCATTTACTTTTATTCTGTAATATGGAATGGTAGAGTCTAAAAGTTGTCAAGTTTCTTTTTCTTTTTTTCTAGTTTTCTGGTCAAGATTAAATAATCCATATTAACCTGAAAATCCTATAGGATTTTGTATCCCATATTTAAGGTGAGATTCTTTATGCATATCCCACTTGTCTTTGCCTT
>JALAJA010000547.1:0-20000 GCA_023376005.1 Doryteuthis pealeii | reverse complement strand
ATCTATCGCTGTTTTTCTACATTTCTGGTTTTGCCATTAAATAACGCATGAAGATTAATTTGCCAATAAATATAAAAAGAAACCAATCTATCGATCAAAATTCCATTTGTTGCATACTTTGCATGTTATATATGTATGTATATATTATCCCCCCCCCCGACACACACACGGGCAGGATGAGACACATGGTCAATTTCTTAAGTGGCGTTTAACAGGTTTGAATTCTGAGTTTTCCTTATCCGGAACTGGTTATCTAGCCAAGGTTAAAGAAACCAATCTGCCCTACTATTTACCCATATCTGGAGGGAGAATAGTTGGATTCATACCTTTCCCAAAGGTATTAGCTCTATATAAAATGCAAACAGCGTCGTCCATGATTTGAACTCGGGTCTACGAGTCCATATCCTAAGACTCTAACCATTAGACGACGTATATATATATATATATATATATATATATATATATATATATATATATATCCTACTTTGTTCATAATTATCTATCTCTTTATTTTTAGCAAAACTGCGTATGTTATATACATTTAATATTATGTGTGTATGTGTGTATGTTTAATTTATCAATTAGACTCTGTAGCTTGCTGTATTTGGTAACGAGGCTAGCTGCATTCAGTAAAAAGGCTGGTTGTATACACGAAACGCACATTAGGGTCCTGACTTAAAAGTCTGGCTAGGAGATGATAACATCTCCAAGAGCAAAACAGCGCTTCCCTGGGTGGAATGTGTTGACGCCATTTGCTGTATATATAATTCCTTTGAATAAACAAAACACCCGGATGGTGGAATTTGCATCCGAATTAATTACCAATAAAGATACATTTTGAAAAAAAGCTGTAGATTCCTAAATATGATAATCGGGTCTTTGCAGACAGCACCAATTGGAGTTTTCTTTTAACCTCTTATCTTTGTTCTTCATCCCACTATTGTTTATACTTTATGGTTAGGCTTACTAAACAAAACTGGTCTTAAGTATCTTAGATGTTTCATACTCTTTTTAGATATTTAGTAAGCCCTAAGATATGTGAATTATCAAGCGTAAGTCTTCTACGCTCATCTCTTTAAATCTAATAAGTAAATCGAATCTTAAGAATCTATAATGCTGGCTTTCCGATATTTGTAGCTTTACCGGTGAGCTTCTGTTTGGATACGGATTTGTAGCAATCTTATTATAATTTGAGAGTGTCCAGATTTTTAAAAAAGGAATATTGAAATAGAGACAGAAAGACTTACCATAATATCTATTCAACAATCCCCTCCGGACAATCAGGATGTGACGCACGGTTAATTTTTAAGCGCAGTATAACAGCTTTGTATTCCTTCTCCTAGTCCAGTTGCCTAACCAAGATTAAAGAGCCCAGGCTGCCCTACAATTTTCCGATAACTGAAAGGAGAATAGTTGGCTGCATATCTTTCCCAAGGGTATTAGCATTATGTGAAATGCAACTAGTCTCGTCCAGAATTTGAACTTGCCTCACAGTGTCCATATCCTACGACGGTAACTATTACATAACGGACACTATCCTACGATAATCGTGTAAACTTCAAAGTGAATTTTATTTAAAATAAGAATTTCCGTGAACTCGTTAGGATACAGTTGTAATAACGGCCCATAATAATATTGATACTTCTATTGTGGAAGATGAAGGATACTAATTAGCATTAGATAGGTATCTCCGTATTATTGAGAATTGCAAGATGTATAACAATGAAATTCAGCGTGGCCACAGTCAATACAAATATACAATTCAGTTACCAACGAAACTGATTCATTCTCTAAAAGCTTTTAAAATCTGTTGGTCTAATAAAATATCGATGTATTGTGTCATTTTATTAGGATACGGTCACACACGCACGCACACATATACATATGTATATATATATACGTTATTAGGTACTATTCATTACCAAACTCTACACCATTGAAATTCTCTAACTTAAAATATTCAGTCCCAAAATAAGTACACCGTGCATATATATTTAAGCAATTTAGTTTTGGTCAGCAATATTGTTTTTCCGTAGATGTCTGTCATTAATAACATCTAATAATAGTACATAATGTTCCGCTAGAAAATAAAATTCTGGTAAATTTTGCTTAGAAGAAAATTAATTTATCATAAAATATTGATTCAGTGTATCTATTTAGGGGCAATAATACTGAGTATCCTAGTAATTAAATTATTGTACAACGGGCCAACTAGCAGAGTGTTGTCAATGCACTTGCAGGACGGCACATACCTCTCTATCTGTGATTCATCGAGTCAAAATTTGAGCAAATTAAGATGCCTTTCTTGGGTCAAAGTCGCAGATTAATTATATTGAAGAGTCCTCAAGAAGCAAGGGACTTCCATGAAAACGTCCACTTGTTCTCTCTTACTATGCTTATGAATCAGAGTTGTCAATTACTAAACCTGGCTTAATACAAGAACAAAAGTGTGGGGCACCCAGTGAGAATCAAACTCATTAAAATTATCTGCTATTCTAGCTTGTTAATCGTTACTCAACGTGAGATACCCATTAGATAAATAAATGTATATCACTTAACACAGTGGTCCTAAACGTTTTTGTATTATGAATTAATTTCCTATCAGATACTTCTTTTCAAAGACCGCAGATATTGTGTAATTAAAAATGTAATGCAATGTAACTATTACATTTTATATTATGCACATTCAATAATCATTACATAATTATGACATCAATATCAACTCAACATAATGCAGAATCAATGGGAGCCCTGAGATTATTTCTTCGTTACTAGGCAGTCTCATATGATGCTGATGAAGACTGTGACACTCGAAGTGTGTCCAGTCAACTCCACAATCTTGTTTTGGTTTCTGTCGATGCAAAAAAATCCACTTCATAGATATGATATTGTCAAAGTAAGCAGAGTTTTCAGTGCTTTTGTGGCGATATCACAATATTCTGCCTTGATTTTAATACAAAATGCAAAACGGTTTGAAGATATTTCAAACATACTTTTGAAGCCATCATAATTTTACCACCATAATCAGCTGATCCTCTTCTAGCAGAGTTAAAGTTGATTCACCCGACTACTTCACAAATCTGTTGCTGATCCATTCCTTCCACGTCCAGGGGTCTTTTGTGGTTGAAAAGGAATGCTCGTACACTTGAAAACTGTAACATGTGATCACTCACCAGCTAGGTGAATAGAAAACCGGGCTCTGTCTCTTCCATAATCTCTGTCTATGTGTAAAACATGTCAAAATTTCATGTTCACTCGCCGACCCCATCATTCCAGTTTGGCTGTGAATGCAGCAACTTCATCCGCTGACTGGAAAACAGTGGTCATATGTCCCGTGAAGTGAGCGAATGAGTTCCTTGGTTAAGTTGAATGTGTCCCACATGTAAGCAAGTTTTGCGATCCATTCTGTGTTACAGAAATGTGCTGTTAGTGGTGATTACTTTTCTAATAGAAATCTCTGCAGTTGCTCTCATAAATCAAGCACTTTATTTAGCGATCTGCCTTTATAAATGCATCTCACTTGTGAACAAAAGACGTTTATGTTCATCCTCCATCGCCCGCACAGAACTTGTGTTTTGATGTAGTTAACAACTATAATCATATATTTCAAAACGCTATGAAGCTCGGGTGACATTTTTCGTCTCGCCAGTATCTCTATGGATGATACAATGCGAAATCTCACATCTTGAAGCAACGTTCTTGATCGCTGTTGTGAGACCAGAACACTGCTCTGTCCGTGCACACGCTGACACAAAACGCCAAATTAAGTCTTCCTGAAATGCAATCGTTAATAGTTAATTACTTCTGCAGCTACAGTGTTTGTTGGCAAAAACAGTGCACATAACAAATACTTGTGTGCATATTCTCGAAGAATTTATCGAATAAAAACAAGTTATGTTGCTTTGGTGTCAACATCAATAGATTTGTCCACCTAAAATGATGTATCACTCTGACTCGTTAATTCTCTTTAAAAATGGTGCATCGACGGTATGGTTTTAGCCGAAAGGGGAATGTTTGCTATCTTTTTTAACAGCAGCATCTCCAAAAATTTCACTTTAAAATAACCGTAGCAACCACCGAATCAAGTCTTCACCATAAGTGAAGGTCTCTTTGCCTTTTGCTATGAGGTCAGCCACTAAGAATGATACTTTCAGCAAAGATACATTTGTTGAAGTGGCGACTCTCAATAACCGCTTTTGTCCTTCATGTTCACTTTTTTTTCTTTTAAGAATTCAAGGGTTTGTCTTTTAATGCAGTGTCCTTGGTTTCCGTGTGGCGAAGTAGTTTTTTAATGGTCTCCTCATCTGCTCAGCATAATATGCGGTAGCCGGTAATCTATTGAAGATAGCCGTCTATCGCATATTATGCAGAGCAGATGTGGAGAGTGAGAATCACCTGTTGCAATGAACCCGTAATTTAAGTAGGACTCTAGTATTTTCTTTTAACTGAGGATTTCTTTTTGTTGGCACTCTGTGACCCTTCTGGTGTTTCATCGTTGGTTATTTCTCCCTTTTCAAAGAAGCTATTCATTGACATTTATGTTGGGATCATTTTAGCAAGGGTGAACTGGCGGACTTACTGATGCATAAAAAAACTGGAACTGAGTCAAGTGCGCAAGAGAGGCGTGGGTGAAAGTAACGAGTTTTCAAAATGAAATACCCGGAGGAATCATGAAATTAAAATACATATAATGTTAAACAAGTTTATTCTTTCTTTGCAGTCCGGTACCAAATGGTCCACGGCCCGGTACTGATCCTCTGGTTGGGGACCTTTGACTTAACAGATCCATACAGCTTAGTTCCCTTTAGCCATATCTAATTAAAAATATCTAATTGAGGATCAAATAGATCTCTGGGAAAAATGAAAAAGTCTAACGCTTGAGCCCCTCTCCCTCCACCAAAAAGACCCCAAATACTTATAAGTGTTTTTATATTCTTGGTTATTTTTTTTTCATTTGTTTCTATGTATAATAGCGTATAAACCTTTGTGGATTATTTAATGCCAAAGGCATTATTTTAGAACAATAGTGATACTTTTAAAACCTTAACTGGAGGGATGGGGAAATTCGAGCATATCCCAATGGTATTAGTTCAAAAGAGAATGCAATAGCACATTCCAGTGCGATAGCCAGTACGTCCCCGCTCCGTTATTTGTAACGGTCACCATGAAAAAGTCCAAACACTATATACTTTTTTGGTGTCAAAGGTCTTTTTAATAGATATGCAAAAATATCAATTGAGAATCACATTTATTGTGGCATTTTTTTATTCTTAAAAAAACAATGCACATAATGAATCAAACAATCATACTGGATGGAAAAATAATGTTTTACCTCTAAAAATTCAGCGGATATTAGTCTGGACTATACAAAGTTTGTGGCATCTGATAATTTATAGTTTGACTCATACGTTAACTTGGATTGGTCGTGGGGGTACTACTCATGTTGCGTGTGTTGGACAGGAATAACTTGACGGAGCCAATCCCACTCCAGGTTTTCAACTGGTTTGAATTCAGTTTTCTTTCTTCAAGACCGGTTACCATACCAAGGTTAAAGAACACAGTCTGCCCAACCATTTACCCTTCATGAAGAAAAACTGGACGCAGATCCTTCCCAAATGTAGACATTTACCCAATCCATTCGTCACGAGTCGGATGTGACACAAGGTCACAAGTATGGGTCACCCAGTGAGGATTGAACTCGCTATTTAGTAGTAATGTATCTGCGAAACTAGCTTTGTAACCATTACACTATGATTGGAGGCCCTCGAATATATAATCAACTCGTTCACTATAAGTAGGGTGTGATACAATGTCGCAAGTATGTGGCATTCGGTCAAGAACGAACTCGCGATTTAGTTGAAATGGATCTGCGAGACTAATTTGCAAACCATTTCCCTACAATGGCATGCACTATCTTTCCCAAGTGTATTAGCATATATATGAAATGAAAACAGTCACGTTCAGGATTTGAACTCGGGTAGACGAGTCCACTTCCCACAACAATAAATGTTTCACCCTTTTGATTTATTCTTAGATTTATTTTATTAATAAACAATTTAGTTTATTAATAAACAAATTAAAATTAAAAGTTAGTCACTTTCTCTTAAATTCGTTTTTGTTATACATGCAAAAAGGGTTCAGCGGGGCGTTTATTGAATAACCGATATTGTCATTGCACAGTGACTCGTGTTCAAATCCTGGACAAGAGTGTCTGCATTTGACATATCGCTAATAATTAAAATAAAATCGACGGGAAGGCCAAAAGTCGGTATCAGCCAGACATCGAGGGAGTCTATCCTCTTTTGACTTGCGCTAGATAAAGGAGATTGCTTTTGCGTCTGAGGCGGAGCGCCACATTTATCATCAGTTCCTCACTTTACCGCAAAGATCCTTGCGGTAATCATATGCTTAGGGCCGGTATCGAACCAGGAACATTGAGATTCCTAGGCTATTGGTGTGGCGAGTGAGCTAACTTTACCCTTGTTATGGCAACCGGTTATAAGGGAACTGAATTATAACCTATAAAACCCCTCTTAAACTGACCTTGTGTCGCATTCTACTCGTGGCGGAGGGATTGTGTTAATATATATTAACACAACTAGGATATATATTAACACATGCTAAAAATGTTACCCATGCTTTTTGAGCCTTGTCAGTAGCGTGAATTTTTCTTATTGGCTGTGGTCGAAATTTGAATCCATTTAGAAAATAGGTTTCAAATTCACATCAATTACAGCGTATCCATCAGGTAATTTGGAGCTAAAAAATGGTCTTAAGAAGATCAGAACAAAGTAAAGAGCTGTCAAAATAAGTTGTCTATTACTTTGTGAAGTGAATAAAGTAAATTGTCTACACCTGTTGTGACTATCAAATAAAATATCGTGAAAGCTGCAATATTCACAGAAAATGTTGTTGTTGCTGTTTGTTAATGTACAAAGCGAAGTATCTCAGTAGTTAGAGGGTTGAATAAAAAGTCATAAATCCTTGCTTGTTGTCAGTAAAACAGGAAGAGGTCATGGTAATATTACAAATTGTTACCTGCCTTACAAAGTTTGCTGACATTGTTCGGTGTACAAACTTGGATTTCAATAAGTTTGATAATCAATAATACCTAATGATATCCGTTTTGATTGTATATTAATCCATTAGAAATGAAATGAATCCTGATATCCTTGGTTTAGAAATCATAATTGTTAAGGTAATATATATATATATTTCGGCTAGAAACCACAAGGTTCCTAGTTCGATACCGGTCCTCGCCAACTCAGAGTATGAGTAGCACAGGGATTTGTGCGGTAAATTAAGGAACTGATGGTAGGTGTGGCGCTCCACCTCAGATGCTAAAGACAATCTCCTTGGTCTAGCGCTATTGAAAAGGGGATAGACTCCCTCGCTGACTGGCTGATACCGACTTTAGGCCACCCCGTCAACTTTACTTACTTTTTACTTATATATATATATATATGTGTGTGTGTGTGTGTGTGTGTGTGTATGTATGTATATGATGGACTCTTCCGTCGATTTTAACATTTAATGATCCATCAACTTACGTGTAAGTCGACAGAAAAGCCACACATACATGTGTTTACAGTGGTGAAGGTACGTGAATTACCATCCACTCTTTTTGGAAGTGCTGATAGCAAGGCGTTGGTGCAAATATTTGCCACGGACGCAATGAACAACATCCCTCAGGTTTTATTGTCATGGATTATTTCCTCTACGGTACTATCAGTCCATGGAAGAGTACAGCGCATTTCGACGGACCGTGAACATGAACTGAGAGGGTTTCGATAATTTGAGTTTTCCTTCTCCAATATGTGGGTTGGAGACTCGGGATCACCATTGATATTCTTCGCTCAAATTCTAAAGAATCCCCCATATATATATATATATATATATATATATATATATATATATATATTATATATATATATATATATGTATATATATATATATATATATATATATATATATATATATATATACGAGGGAGATTCAAAAATTATCCACATGGAAGCCGAGTCCATCGTCGATGATTTGATAAGCAGAACCATGAATAATAGACAGTTTGGCATTACTATCTCCCCAGCGCGCTGAATCTTCTCCCCAGCAGTGGAAATTGACGGGCGTCCTGTTGCCTCTTGTGTCGCACTTTTTCGGTTTCTTTTAAACATCTCTATCCATTCATACACACCTCTTACACAGTAGTGTCCTGTCCCCGGATTGTGCTAAAAATTTTTGACACACCTTGTGTCATTGGCACACCTTCAGCAAGCAAAAGAGAATATATATATATATATATATATATATATATATATATATATATATATATGGCTATTCAAAACTTTAAGATAAATGGAAATAAAGAAAAATTTGACTTTTGCATTTACTCAACCACTTGTAAAGGAAATATAAAGCTTAACATTTTTTTAGTACTTTGGGAAAATTTGAATATTGTGAATTTAGGCTAAATACAAGCTAGTCAAAAGTTTAAGACCATACGTAGAAGAAGTCCTTAACAGCGTTGAGGATTCCCAACAAGAGCAGCATGGTAGTCATTGTGAATAACTTCAAAAATTCGCTCCAGTTTGATCGATATAAGTGTCTATAGAAGGCACGCTGGAATGCTATTCCATGTGGTGAAGATGGATTTACGAAGATCATGCACTGGTTGGAATTGGCTTCCATTTCTATAGACCTCTGTTACTATAGACTTCCATTAACATTATCCCAAAGGAACCAAAGTTAAATTTCTTTTAAAGCAAGGATACCAGAATTTTATAGTTTCTAATGTTTCTCTACTATACAATCAAAACAAATATTCAATAGGGTTCAGGTCGGGTGAACACGCTGGATGGTCGAAAAGAATCACGTTATTTGCCATGAAAAAAATCCTTTGTCCTGCGGTCACTATGGATTGCTTGTATGATTGTGCTGAGAGCGAGGGTTGTCAGTCAATAAGGATGCTCTTGCTAACATGCCAATTTAACCAGCCATGGTTTGCCACCTCTGTATAACCCGAAGCTCCAATGCTCCTTGTAAAGAGAAAGCACCTCATATCATGATGGAACCTTCTCTATCGTGTCGTGTAGAATATTGTTATCGTGCCAGTAAAGTTTGAAGCCATCTGGACAATGCAGCTCATTTTTTGTCTCATCAGAGAACAAAGTCCTCTTCCACTTTTCCATGTTCCATGTTCGGTGCTTCTCAGCAACCGAGCTGTTTATGGTGTAGAAGGAGGTATGGATGTGAAGATATTTAAAGCTTTTCTTTCTGATATGCCGTGTTGTTGTTTAGAGCTGCATTCTGCATCAACTTTCTTTAGCCTTTGCCATGTTTTTACATAATGTAACACATGAGATACCAGTGGGAGATGTTGACTGTACTAATGCTTGAACACATAAAACTAGTGTATGTCGACTAGCAATAACCTATAATATGCTTAGATTACGTACTTAGAACTTTACTAGATCTCATAAAAGAAAAAAGGCTTCACCCTAAAAAAATACAAGAAGCCGGTGATATTCAGCAGTAACTATTACAGATGCAGACTACACAGATGATCTTGCGCTTCTCAAAATTTGATATGCACAAGCGAAATCACTGGTGCATAGCCGAGGATAGGCTGTAAAAAGCATTGGTGTCTATGTGAACTCAACTGAACTGATTTCATTTGTCTGAAACAAGATGCGGACATTTCCACCCTAGATAGTAAACCTCTGAATGTAAAAGGCTTCACATACCTTGGTAGTAATATCTCATCTACGGAAAGCGATGTCAGTATACGCATAGGAAAGACATGGACTGCTATTGACAGATTATCCATCATATGGAAATCTGATCTCACTGGTAAGGTAAAATGTGAAGGCTTCTAAGCTGCAGCCGTATCAGTGTGGCTGCACCACTTGGACACTAATGAAACACTTAAAGAAAAAGCTAGATGGAAACTACACAAGAAGCAGCACCCCATAAGAAAGCAGCTATACTACCACTTGTCCCCTATCACACAAACCATCCGAGTAAGTCAATCAAGACATGCTGAGCCCTGCTGTGGAAGCACGGACGAACTAATTAGTGGCGTTCTCTTTATGACAAATAATTTAAATTAGAGAACAAAGGGGTTAAAAAAAGAAAAAAAGAAAAAGAGGAGAAATAACACAAAAAAAAAAGAAAGAGAGGGAGAAAGAATAAGAAAGGAAAGGTGAAAGCGAAACAAAAGCTAAGTATGTAAATTTTTCTATTAACGGTTTTTATTTATTTGTTCATTTTTGTTTTTAAAATTCTGACATGCCCACACGGTCGCAACATATTGCAACATTTTACCGGATATCAGCCTTGTTCTCAACAAACTTTTAAAAAAGAAAAAAAAAAAGAAAGAAATAAGAAATTACAGTTATTCGCCCATTTCATTCATAAAGGAGGAGAAGAAGAAAGAGAGGAAAAAAAGGAGAGGAAAAGGAAATAAGAAGAGAATTATAACCACACAAATAAAAAAAACATAAGCACGTCATTTCTGAAAATACACTCTGATGATGAAGCTCTTGCTTTGAAATCGATTAGACATATAAAACATCGTTTTGTCTTTATTTTTTACGCATTGTATTGCCTTCGAATTTTATTATTTTATATATATATATATATATATATATATATATTTATATATATGCGTGTGTGTGTATTTGTGTATATATATATATATATATATATTTGTGTGTGTGTGTGTGTGTGTGTGTGTGTGTGTGTGAACATCTAGCGAACTTTAGTAAAATATAAATTGTCCCGTAGATTATCTATAAAAGTGTTAACCATGCAGATGTTCAGATATGAATTGACTTGGTATATTTTTCTCACATTTTTGGTTTAGAAAAACGTAATATTTTCCTTTAGAAAAAAATAAGATGGTAGGGGTATACTCAGCTGCAGACAGTATGGTTGTCATGATATTTGATCAGCTTATCTCGATATGGCACAAGGTAGAATAAAAGGACGAAGAAGAGAAGTTGATATTCACACTCTTACTCAATCATCACAAAGTCGTTGCGGTCTGTGAGTTTCGGGTAGCCGGTAAAAACTAATTCTTGTTTGGAACCGACGAACTCAGCGGGCGGCCAACAACTGGAAATCGGAGGATGTAGTGTTAATCTGTAGAAACAAATATTGGTGAAATTAACTTTCGAAATCAGCACTTCACCATAAATGAGTCCACGCCGAACAATTTAGAAATTTAATTCCCCTCTAAACCAAAGATATCACGTTTTATAAAAGGAATCATTAAACCAAAATAAATAAAGATGAATAAAAGAAAAGAAGAAAGAAAGCAAGAAAGAAAGAAAGAAAGAAAGAAAGAAAGAAAGAAATTGGTCTAAAACCTTGTTTTGTGCAATCCAGAGACTGGTTCACCATGAGTAAATTTGCGGTAAGCACGTTGCATAAAAAATAATTTTCTTAACTAAACTGAAAAAAGAAATAAAACAAAAATGAAGAAAAAGAAAGAAAGAAAGAAGAAAGAAAGAAAGAAAAACATAATCAAAGAAATAAAGAAGAAACTGGTTTGAAAACATGTCTTGCGCAATTCAAATGTTGGTTCATGATGAGTAAAACTGCGGTATAAAAATAATTTCGAAACAAAATGAAAGAAAGAAAGAAAGAAAGAAAAAGAGAAAGAAAGAAATTAGTCTGAAAACAAGAGTTGCGCATTCCAAAGTTTGGTTCTCGACGAGTAAAACTATGGTAACCTTCTGGTATAAAAAATAATCTATAAACTAAACAAAATAAATGCGATAGGAATTTTTTTCCTTCTTATTTTCAGCCAAGACAAACCAAATCTTCTAACATATTACTTGGCATTTCTTTTCGCTTTAATAACGAGAAGTGTTTCCACACACTGAATATTTTTTTTGCTTTCGTCTGTTTTGTTTTTCTCCGGAAAGTTATTGAGGAGTTCCTCTCGGCTTGCTCTCCAAATGTCGACAGAAGAGGAATTGTCTTGGAAATTGGCGGTTTTCTGGAGAAAAAGAAATCATGCCAGAGAGAATTGTCTTCTTTTCTGTTTTTTTTTTTTATATACAAAGTCGACATGTAGATTTATAAGGAGATTGGAAATTCAGGAAGATCCTACGAAAATATTAAGTGAAAAAAGGACCCTGAAATTGCCAGTTGATGTACGCGTACATAGAAGTGTATGCCTATCTATCTATCTACTTCAGTTGGTTCATATCTATCTATTCCAGTCAGTTCATATATAACTGCATACTAAGTGTCATAAAAAGTATCAAAACTGAAACATTAGATTCGTTTAGATTTTAAAATATAAATGAAAATGTGTGCACTATTCAGAATGTTATACAATAAAATTCTATGAAGGCGCCTAGTGTAATGGTTACCGTCGTAAGAAATAGATGAGACGAGTTCTATTCCTGAACGAGACTGTTCGCATTTCACATCCCGCTAATTCATTTGGCGAAGGTATCAATCCAACTATTCTCCCTCCAGCTATAAATAAGATGGACAGAGCTTTTAAAACTTGGTTATGCAACTATTTTAGGAGATAGAAAACTGTGAATTGAAAACCTATAAAACTCCGCTTAAGTAGTTTACCTTGTGTCACATCCTGCTCGTGTGGAGGGGTTGGTAAATATGAATATAACTGCATAGTAGGTATCATAAACAGTATCGAAACTGAAACATTAGATTTGATTATATTTTAAAATCTAAATGAATATGTGTACACTACTAAGCAACTTATAATAAAATGATGATCGAGGCTGTTTGCATTTCCTATAGCGCTAATATGAAATGTATGCATCCGCCAGAAATAGGTAAATAGTACGTCAGACTGGGCTCTTTAATCTTGGTGAGGCAACAAATCTAGAAGAAGTAGCAAACCTGTTAAAACCGGTAAAGAAATTTACCTTGTGCTACATCCTACTCGTACAGAGAGATTGCTAAATATATATAATGAAGTGATGTTTTTAGACGTCTGTCTGTACCTAAATGCGTCAGAGGCAATTAGAAAAAAATCAACAAAAACAAACAAACAAAACGGAGCCAGTCTTGATACATTTTGAACTAAGTTTTTCTAGCAAAACACCAGACCATGCTCAGCATGACTTGTTTAGCTTTCTAAACTCGAAATGTATGTCAAAGCTGAGATTTAATGACATTAAAAGAAATAGAATAGAAAAATTGCAGGAATAGGCGTGTTGAAATTCAAAGTATCTATTTCAAGGAAAAACTACTTTTATTCTTCTTTTCTGCCTAGGTAAATACAAATTCAGTAACGAAAATGCTTTTGAACACACATCATACATCAAATATACCCAAGAATAAACGGTATATAACAAACACTTGCGCTCTTATATATATATATATATATATATATATATATATATATATATATATATATATATATATATATATATTAAATTAGTAGACAGCATGCTGAAATAGAATTCTCATAAACGTTTACAGTATGTGCAATGAATGGAAAATACAAATACAAATATTATGCAATGTTTCAGATATGCATCAGTAAGACTAATTTACCTGAGACATTTCAGTAATAAAGATACTGGTCTTGAGACGGATGTTCGACCTCTAAATACACCGAGAAACAACAATCTTACACTGGTACTTTAAGAGTGAGTGACGGTTGTTTTTTCATGGTCTTATGTAATCAGCACGCCCACCTAGTCTCAAGCAACAGCTTTCTGCTTCAAATTTGAATTAGTGGCTACAAATTGTTTGTCTTTTTTCAACTGATCTTATTCTTTTGTGCTATTAAAGAACCCATCTAAATAAACTGGGTGAGTAGATCGATCTGTATTAGATCTACAAACTATAGAAGCCCCAATGTTCTACACTGCAGGGAAAATGTATGACATCTATTAAAGAGTATCTTGAATACAGTGAAAGTTATATTCAGTTGTAACATAATTATATACTCCTCTACTTATAATTTTTGTCTGTCTGTCTATCTCTATTCTATCTCTCTCTCTCTCTTCTCTCCTCTCTCTACACACACACATATATATATATATATATATGTATATTGTGTGTGGGTGTGTGTGTGTGTGTGTGTGCAGAGTGGGTAAAGGTTCTTGCAGTTATTAGATTAATTTACTTTAATTTTCCTCTGTTAATATTTTATTTGACAAAAGATTCATGCCAACGAGTAACTAATAATTTCTATACAATTGTAACTTCAGAAATTTCTTAATACAAATCATTTGTATACAGTGAAATGCTCTCTCATATTCCAATTTAACATCAATAATTCTATTTGATAATAATCATTTGTTTACAGACAATTTTATGGTTTCATGTATTTCACCAAATTCAAATAATTTTCAAATAGATCAATTTGACCTATAGACGTGACCCTAACAGGCTCTATCACCACGGTTTAAAATGGACTTGTGAGAAATAGTGACAAAATGTAAAATTACACACCACATTTTACAGTTTTATTGCCACACCTAGAACACTCGCCCAGACAGATAATCGCTTTCAGATTGGGAAATGGTCGAATATTAGGATAATTTAAAGACAGAAAGAAGAAAGCCAAACCAAATAACAAGTTAAAGAATTGTAAGAAGTGGTGCCACTCAAATCTTCAGAGAAAACGAATCTAGAATCTTCCTCGCCTTGTTAGACAGTCGCTTACAGGTTTGGAGAGGATACTAAATATTTACCAAGACATTCGTATGATGTGACACATGGTTTGCAATTATGGAGCACCCAGTGATGTTTGAACTTACTATGTAGTTAATATATTTGCGAGACCGAACTTGCTAGCCACGATGGGACGCCTATTTGTGAGAAGATTGTATTAATTTAACTTTGAAATTAAAAGTGAAAGTGAAACTGTTGTGTCAAATAATCTGACTAAAGGTTTTATATTTCACAAATAAACTGTAGCGATTAAAGTTTTTAGATAAACCCAAGAAGATTAGCATGGAAACATTAGAATTGATCTTGGAGTTTCTTGATATTATTCGAGCATTGATTTCTTAAAAGTATGTTAAATAGTTGTCTTATTGAAAAGTCTTTGGAAAAGTTTGGTCATATTAAATAATGTCCAGCTTCTAGGGGAATCCATGTAGCGTAGTGGCTAACATGCTAGACTGCGATATTGTAGTAAGCGAGTCCGAAAGCCAGTCGTGCTATTACATTCATTTTCAGAGATATTCCCTTGAGAAAGATGTGAACTCACATCTCATAGCTATGGGTTGAATATTACCACTACTATTTTTCTACAAGGATGGCTTTTGCATTAATAAACATACGAAGGTTGATATCCCATTAAGAAAAGAAACCAAACCATTTCATCTGTAATGACCTTGTATAATAAGATGAATTTTTATTTATTTTGAATTCAGGTACAGTTGCGACGTTCTTGATACAAGAAGTTGAGATTAACAGGAAAAAATAACTTATTGCTTCTATTGAAGAATTAGCCTTGTCTATTTCTTTGTTGTGTTTTCTAATTACTCACATTCCTTCTATAAGATGTATGTAGCATTAAGACAAATTTTAAGCGGAGTAAAGCTGGTTTAAATTAAGAGTTTCCTTTCTACTCAACTGGTCACCTAAGCAAAACTAAAGAACTTATGTCTACTATTTGCCCATAGCTGGGGCTAAGAGAAGGATTATGTCTTACATAAGGGCATTAGTGCAAAGTGAATCGCAAATAGCCCCATCCAGGATTTAACTCAGGTCACCGATTACATTTCCCTATGACGATAATCCTTACGCTAAACCGACCTTCAATTTTTTTGCTTTGTTTTCTTTGGGACAAGGAAATTAGTATCTCTCTCCCTCCCCTCCCTCCCCCTCTCTCCCTCTCTCTCTCTCTGCGTCCAATCGTAGTGTAATGGTCTCTCAGATCCATTACTTCTGAATAGCGAGTTCAATCCTCACCAGATAACTCATACTTGCGACCTTGTGTCACATCTTACCAATGGTGAATGTGCTAGGTATATACTAGGTATATCTACTGCCTCTTTCATTCTCTATCTCTGTATCACTGCCCTCTCTCTCTCTCTCTCTCTCTCTCTCTCTCTCTCTCTCTCTCTCTCTCTCTCTCTCTCTATGTCTCCCTCAGGTCAGTTCAGCTATGTGTAGAAAGCTTACTTGTAAGAGTGCTTTTTTGTCTCTTCGTGTCCGACTTTTAGTGCTTCCGGTTGACATAGGCAGCTAATCATATATTTTTCTTAATAAAAACGACATCATCACAACGCCAATATCTCAAGAATGTAGCAGAGTGAGACTGAAGAATGAGACAGTGATAATATTCCTCATTTAATTTCACTTGAAAAATTTGCATTTTTTCTGTTGTGTTTTCTTCTTGGACTTGGAGGTCTCCCTTACTGCCGACATGACCCGTACAGCGCAAGAGGTCTTGCTTGAAAGACAGCTTCCTTTTTTTGTATCGTCCTGTTTTTAAATTACTGTATCCTCTACAAGAGGTAAAATTGTATCAAAAAGGGTGTTCGGGGTATGGCACTAATCTGCACCTAATGGTGAGGCTCCAGTTCTGGAGCTCTGGAGAAAGTGAAGAACCCCTTCATTAACCAGTACTTCTAGGTTCACTGTACACAGAAGTGGTAGTACCTGTTAGAATCCCATCTACGGGTCAAATAGATGTCTTAAAAATATTCACATTTCGATGGGACCGTGTACGAAAATAATTAAAGGGACAACTGCACAAGAATGTAATTATGAAGATACACCGAATACGATTCCTAACTTCTAGGCATAAATAACTCAGAACGGGTTGACATGCCATAGCTACTTATTTGGTTCTATTGAAGAATTAGTATTTGTCCATTTCTTCCATGCGTTTTCTTCGTGTTCTGGCACACACACACACACACACGCACACACACACACACACACACAACACACACACACACACACACACCACACACACAAACAGGGATAGACAGACATGCACAAAGATTTTCTCTCTCTCTCTCTCTCTCTCTCTCTCACACACTCTCTGTCTCTCTGTCTCACTGTCTCTCTCTCTCTCTCTCAGGTCGGATAGGTCTTGGTGATCTGGGTTGACCGTTACATCACGAAACTATGTAAGAGAGCTTCCTTTTTTCTCTCTTTGTGTCCGCTTTTTATTGCTTCCGGTTTGTCCTATTCTGCCAAGGGCAGATAATCGTATATTCATACACCAAAGTTGAGGTCATCCGATAATATTCATAAATTTCTATACTTTTAAAAAAATAAATTAATAATACTTCCTATTTTAATTGACTGCTCTTTTTATCTGCCGAGTACATTTACTTTTAATTATTTTGTCGAGGTAAAAGTTGTTTATGCTGGAAGACTTTTATTCAGTTGGAGTTTACAAACCATAGCGCTATGGTAGGAGCCCATATAAAAATGTCCTTGCACGTTTGTCCAAACGATTGGAACTTGGTGACAATCTTTCTCGCCTTATTTCCAAAAAGAATGTTCTTTACTCACACGATAAAGCTGAAAGCTAGAATTATCTACTAAAATAAGAAGTGATTCTGAGTTTCGAATTCTTCATTATAGAAATAAATGAAAAACAAACATTGTTTTCGCTCGTGTCAGACGAAAAAGTTGGCGGAGAGAAAACATCGTTTCCGTAGTTGCATAATTAGAGAGAGAGAGAAAAGAAAGAAAGAAAGAGAGAGAGAAGAGCAAGAGACGGACATAAAGAGAGAGAGAGAGAGAGAGAGGAGAGAGAGAGAGAGAGAGAGAGAGGAGAGAGAGAAAATCGGGTAGTGAGAGAGTAAAAAAAAGAGAGAGAAAGAAAATAACTTTTTAAAAAAACGATGAGAAAAGAAAAAGGGAAGCGCTTACAAAATGTGACTCCATGCCAATAAATAAAAAAAAATGTTCAAAAGAAAAAAGAGTTATTTCTTTTAAGATTGCATGTCTTTGTTTTTAAAAGACATTCCAAAACCAAAAAACAAAGAACAGCAAACCAACAACACAAAAAAAAGAAAACAAAACAAAAACCTCACAAAATGCAGGGGTAAATTGGCCCTTGCAATAGTGGGAGGAGCTGCCTTTGTAGGTGGGCAGTTTGAGTCTGTTTCTACGCCAACAAGGGTTGTTTGAATTAAGGCAGGCAAGAACGGTTGGTCAAGAACGGAATGCTGTAAAAAAGTTCGACGCCATTAATTTAAGCGGTGGAAACTGCGCGAAACGCAGCATTATATGTGATTTTTGTTAATTTATGTAAACAAGAAAAACTGAATTGACTTAATGAAAAATTGTGAGTCAGATTTAATTCTCTTTTGTATAATTTGAAAATGCCATAGAGCACAAAATACATTCTCCTTCACATACACACAGCACACGCATATACACCTATCATGGTATGGTTGTGGTAATTACAATATATATATGATGGACCTCAGGTCGATCGACGTATGCGTGTTCATACAATGAACTCCAACAGTGATTTGTTTATAGTGGTGAAGGCTTGTGTTGGACCATTCACACCTTTTGGCACAGTTGATAGGAAAGAATTGGTGCATCAAGGTTGCCACAAACCCAATCAACGACCGACCTCAGAAATTTTGAATTCAGAGTTATCCCTCTCTTAGACTGGTTACCTACCCAAGTCTGAAGGGCCCAGTCGCCCTACTCAATATATATATATATATATATATAATATATATATTATATATATATATGTTTGATGAGAGTTTCATCGTCCTATTTGGTCTAACATTTGTTTTATAGGGATGGAGACTTTATATATCAATTAACTTCTATCCTTAGTTTTGATAGAAGTTTAAACATTCTATTTGGTCTAAAACTGTTTTATAGGATTGGTGACCTTATTTATCAATCACACTTCGTTAATGATTTATTGCGTGTAAAGAAGTTGATAGATTTCATTTTATCACTTCAGATTTTTCGTATGGGCGCATGACCAGCACTCAGCAGTGATTTTCTTTAACACACGTCTTGGTTGAATAACATGACTATTTAAAAACGAAAACCAAAAACCTCTTGTCACGAAATCGTATGAAACAGATCATGTTATATTCTTGTTCGTTATTTTTCTAAATACAATCAGAATGAATCGAACTGATACACTGATATATCTCTCGTTTATACTTAGAGGAGAGTTAAGCAATGAATTGTTTAGAGATAACATATTCTCTTTCTTTTGTTTTATAAGTTTGTTATAATTCTTTTCTTCTTGTTTTAATTCCCAACGTTTTCTTTTTTGTATGCATCTGAGTAACTTTCTTTTTTTCAATTTTAAAACTTGTTATGGGGTTTTAAATTAATGGCTTTTTAAAGGTTCTAGTATTACTGACTCAAACCCTAAAAGTTGTGAGTTTTCACTTTCCCGGCAGTTTCACTTTTCTTTCAAAAATTCCCTAAGTCTCGTGTTTTATCGTCTCTCGTACGTATAACAAGAGTTCTCGTGATTGTCATTTTGTTGTTGGTCACATATCTAGAAACCAGAATCATTAATGATGGAAGGCGGCCATACATTACACTCTCCTTATTTTCCTTTTGATCTGTTCCTTTCTTGATATCTTTTCTCTTTCCGTCTGTTAGCACCTGACGTTTTGGATTATTAAAATTGTTTATTTTCCGTTATACTTATCGAAGAGTTTCTCCTTCTTCTTATTTATTTCTTTTTCTTTCTTTTTCTATCATATACAGAACAGTTTTCAGCAGAACACCAGATGAAATACATACACGGCAAATGTCATCAGCGGTTTAATAATAACGACCATTAAAAATTATGACAACAAACTTGATAAATTTATTGATTCTAAATAAGATAGAACTAAATTAATATGAAATAATGTTTAAAAATTGCAATCCAAAATAAACGTGTAATTTGAACTTCGGCAACAATTAGGTTACCATAGAAAATCTAATCGTATTCGGGGGTTTGTGTGTCATTTTCACAATAATGAAGTCCTTAAATGGTTGACGCATTTTGGTTTCCAGTAACTAATAGTAAATATTTGTTTTAAGGA
>JALAJA010000546.1:0-16897 GCA_023376005.1 Doryteuthis pealeii | reverse complement strand
CACAATAGCAAATCTATCTACGAACGAGTAATAGTATGGAAAATTTAACATAGCTGTCAAGAAGGGACACAATCAGAATGTTCTTGCTTGGTGACTTTGTCTAATACAAAGTTACATTCACAGGAAAATTTAGTGAAGATCGAATTATTGTAGCTTGAAGTTGATAATTCAAATCAAGCTTTGTTCGAATATTTTAACTTTTTTTTTTAGGACAGCAAGGCTGTATTCTGGTATTGCACCTCATAGCTTTTTGGGCGAGTGTCCCCTTGTTTTAGACAGCTAAATATATTTCAGCTTAATGGCTCAAAGTAAAACTTAAATTAAATTTATTTATTTGTAGATTTTTTCTAATTTGAACATTCGCCTATATTAGATCTAAGAATTATTTTAATCAATCTTCCTAAAATTTACACAACTATAAAAATATTGTAGGGGTGGGGGACTACAAATTTATGTAGAGATTTGGTTTTGGGAATTTTACTTTTTTCTTTTGATATGCTAACAAAACGATATATTTCTATTCCCAACAGTTTCTAATTAAAAAAAATAAATAAACTGGTTAATTTAACATATCTTACTAGATTTGAAAAATGTTTATGTATTTCAATACATTTGTTCAAAATTTGGCGGTGACAACATAAATGTAACCACACCATCTGAACCAAGTTGAATATTCTGAAATTTTATTGTTCTTGTTGTTAAACCTCATGAATTTCCCAAGGTTTTTGCAGAGTTAAACAGAAATTACAGTGAGGTTGTTAGATATTACCCATCTATTCATTCTAGTTCCATGAAAGAATTTGATCCGTTACTTTTCTTTCTTGTAAGAAGGTTGTATATATATATATATATATATATATATATATATATATATATACCCAATAATGTATGTACAATTGCTCTACCTACATCTTTAATTTTCGTTTTGATACTTTAAAAAATTATCAGACAAGGCTTCTTCGATAATGATTGCTTGATTTCTTGTTCTACATGCATACATTGTGCTGGTTATTGAAACAATCGTTTTAAGTAATATGAAAAAACAGATTTTGAATATGATAAATGCATGCTTAAGGCTGATTTTTCTTAATCTTTCACATTCTACTGAAACTTTAGCAAGGTTTTGAGCAAACCACTTTTAAGGATTCAAAGTTATCTTAAGTTAGAATTTTGCATCCTTAAAAAACAGTGACTCCTCATACAAATGCATATGAATTTTATGAGCATGCTGACCTTGAAGTGTATATCAGGATAACATTAATTTTATTTTGAAATCAAAATTTAGATAATGACCTAATTATCCAACTTTATATTTCTGGAGTATAGTAGGAAATAAAATCAACATAATGGCTGTAATCAGGACTTTAGTTAAAAAAAAAAATTGGCTCAGAAGCATTGATAATAAAATGAAGCAAGTGAATTTATACTAGAAAACATTTTCTTAGCTTTAAGACTTTAAATACATATGTTCATAGGGCGGTTGTATAAAAGCTTAAAAAGCAAACGCTTATAACAATGTGACTTTTTGCCAAAACTCTGACATGGGTCAGGTTTTAAATAATGCAGAAAAAAACATTGATTTATTCAAACTGTTGTCTTGATGTTTATCACTGTATTAGCAGTCATATCTTCCAACTTTCAGATGCCTGTCATATTTGGTAACCTGTCAGAATTTCAAGCTGAATCCATTATTTAATCCATTTCAGGTAGACTGTTCTGTTGTCCATTCTAGAGGGTATCTCAGTTATTTCATTTCTCGGGACAATGACCTGGGGCAGGAAGTGGAAAAACAGAAACTCTATTACAAAAACAAATTAATGTAATATTGTCAATCATGGACACTGGAATGAGATTATTTACTCAATTCATGAAATTGCCATGGTTTAAATAAAGGGTTCCAAGAGCATTATCAAATATGACCTTAAGAAGGTCATCTCAGAAATTCAAATTATCAAACCTTTAGGATATCCCTTTCAACAGACACCCCCCCCCTCAATGACAGACAAGTTTTTTCATGTCTATATATCTGCAATTAGATAAGTGAAAACTAGAGATGAACATTTTTCTGTTAACTGCTTGTTTTTCACAAATGTTTAAAATTTGTAACCAACACTTAAGTTGATACCAAATAGATATTAGCCAAAGCAATTCTTTTTTTGGTATTTGCATTGAATTCTTATTCTATCATACAAAGGGACTTTTCTAGCAGTTTGTAAGAAAAATACCTTTTGCTTTTTGGAATCTTGGCTAAATTTTTTCTTCCTTCCTTAGGTCATTTAGAACATAATTTTTTCTAGTATATTCTTTTAGCACTATAACCTCCAAATAGTTTTTCTTTTAAAACTGACATTTAGTATTTGGACAAGCCCAAAAATTTAAAAAGAAAAAAAGCTAATGAATGATATGAACTTATATCCTCAATCCTCTGATATAAGCTAAATTAAAGCAATAGAAGATTATGCTTCAGTTCTTAAATTTCAAATATAAAACTTACTGATATTTTGAAATCAAGGTAAAATATGTTGAGGGAGAAAACCCTTTTTAGAACTGCCTATTTGGCATGCCCTGTATTTTGGGTCTGTTAAATATCCTTAAGCATAGGAACATTATCTAATAGCATATATCTCTGTATATTTATCAGTCTTTTGAGTATGAGTTGAAATAATAATTCCAGTTATATTTTAGTTATTCTAGTCACCTTGTATATCATACATTACCAGTTTGTCCAGTAATTAATTCTTGTTAGATTAATATCAATGCATCAGTGTTATAATCCTAATTGATATTTGCAATTGTTCTGCACTTCCCTTAAAATTAACTTTTTTATTTCTCCAAATAAAAGCAAATATTTTTATACATTGGGTCCTTAATTTGAAATTGAATAATCAAGAAAACAACTCGATTCTATAAACAAGTGAATGACTCAATTGGATATTTTGATTAAATTAAACATTAATCAGTGATATTTTATAGATCTATCACCCCATCCTAGTAGCTATTAGTTGTCCTAGAACATTTAGAATAGTGAAATGGATGAAAGTCTACACTACTGTTCCTATAACTTTATTTAAAAAAATTTTTTTAGCATACTTTTAATTCCACTTTTTGTTTTGCAGATGTCCAAGCAACTTGGATTCTTTGAGAATTTCGCCCTTAGTGGTGCAGCTGCCATCATCTCAAAAACCGCTGCTGCCCCTATTGAGCGTGTGAAGCTGTTGGTACAGAACCAGGATGAAATGCTGAAGACTGGTAGACTGAAGGAACCCTACAAGGGTGTCATTGACTGTACTATGAAGACCTTTAAAACTGAGGGTATCATCCCATTTTGGCGTGGCAACATGGCCAACTGTATTAGATACTTCCCTACTCAAGCTTTGAACTTCGCATTTAAGGATCAAATCAAAATTATGTTTAAGGCAAGCAAAGCTGATTCATACGTGCTTAAATTTGGTAAGAATATTGCATCTGGTGGTGTGGCTGGAGCCCTCTCCTTGTGTTTCGTATATTCCCTAGATTATTGCCGAACCCGGTTAGCCAATGATGCAAAAGCAGCAAGAAGGGAGGTGTGAACGTCAGTTCAATGGAATGGTCGATGTTACCGCAAGACAATTGCATCCGACGGCCTCCAAGGATTATACAGAGGTTTTGTAATCTCTTGTGTGGGTATTGTTGTGTACAGAGGGTGCTACTTTGGTTTCTATGATACCTTGAAACCAATTGTAATTGGTGATGATGCTAATCTTATGGCATCTTCCTTCTTGGTTATATTGTGACCATCAGTGCTGGTCTCGTCTCATATCCTATTGATACCATCAGGAGACGTATGATGATGACCTCAGGTGAAGCTGTCAAATATAAGGGTTCCGTTGATTGTACAAAGCAGATTGTTGCTAATGAAGGGTTCATGTCCTTAATGAAGGGGCGCTGGTGCTAACATCCTCAGAGGTGTAGCTGGTGCTGGTGTCTTGTCTGGATTTGATAAGTTCAAAGAATTGTATGTGGCTTACCGTGTAGGAAAGTCATAATACCATTTACCAACTAGGAGGGGAGTGAAAAACACATCAGAAATATTACAAACTAATAAAAAAAAAAAAATAATTTTGGTAGGTGAAGACTTTTCTGGAATTTAGACAGGATGCTGTGACTTTTTGGAGAAAAAACGAAAAAAACCTTTGGACTCTTCAAGAGGTGAAAGTCTGTTTGCCTGGCTGGCTCTTTTTCATGAAAAAGTAAAAAGATCATGTTGAGCACAGACATTACATTTAACCCATCACATGTATGTTAGTCCATTTTTAAATTTGATGGACCCGATTTATGGCAGTTAATAAACAAAATTAACTCTTTACTGGTTTTTGTTTTTTGTTTTTTTTCTTTTTAGATTTAGAAAACCAATTAATAACATTTAAAAAAAATTGTTTCTAAGATAACTAAAAATTATTTTTTTATTGGTGATATTTCATTTTTTTAAATTTTATTTATCACACATCCAACAAATTCTTTAAAAAAAAAAAAAAAAGCCCATGCAATTGAGCTTTTTAAATCATCTTCATAAATGGATAACATCAATGAAGTGTGCTTTTTCATTTAAATCCAAAACTCACTTAATTTTCTCCAGATTTGTTAAAATTTTCTCTTGTACATATTTTTTTTTCTTCTTTTTACAGTATTGAATTTGTTATCTATTCTACTTTGTGATATTTTAATTAAGTTTCATTCCACTAAAAGAAATTTTGGGAATGGTCATTATTAAACCTTTGACATGATCTTCAGTTTGAAATACTGACCATACAAGGTTAAAAGGATTGAATGGATTAAAATGTATTGGGTTTTTGAATTCTAATCATGAAAATGTATATTTAATGTACAAAACCTATTTACTTAATTTAGTTTGATTTATGTTAAATTCACAAACAGGGTCTGTAAAATAAGCTATTCAATTAAACTGACATTTTAACACCATTTACTATTCTATAATCTGAATTAAGATCTAATATTAGTTACTAAAAATGTAATATTATTCTTTGATAATTTTGAGACTGGATGTTATTGAAATTTTTGATAAATGCTTTTTACACAAACACTATTTGTTTAGAGCTCATTGTCTTTCAACTTGAAATTAGTTGAGTTTATATAGAACCACAAACTTAATTTGAAAATTCTAATTTTTTAAAATCTAGGGTATTTACCCAACCTGCTTGCCACAGTAGGATGTGACTCAAGGTTGCAAGTATGGGGCATCCAGCAGGGATTGAACTTGCTAATCAGTAATGGATCTGAGACTAGCTTGTTAATCATACCCGATGATGGGATGCTCCTCCTCATTGTGGGGAATGAAAGTGGCTAGTTCACATTAATGATGCCCTCTACTGAATAATTTTAAGTCTCAGCATTTTGCTTTATCTATTTAACATCAAGGACTTGATATTTTTGCTCTTAGTTGTCTATACATTTTTATATATTTGTATTTTGACTAAATTTTTTTTCCCCGTTTAAATGAAATCATGTCAAACAGATTGCAAATATTTAGTGACTGGTTAAATTTAGACTTTATAGGTTAATCTGCCTCTCCCCCTTACATGCCTGGCTTGAGATTGCCTTCACTGTAACAATGATTTATATAATCAATCTATGCTACTTTGTAAACTAAAAGGTAATCCTAATATCAAACATTGGGTGGTAGTATTCACTATAAAAGGTTTTTCTTTCTTTTTTTTTCTTTTTAAATTACAGGAAACTATTTGCAAAAGATTTTCCATAGACATTTTGATTTTTACTTAAATATACACTGTACTATTACACTTAATATTTACCTTGGAATCTGCACTCGTGTTAGTTTAATACAGCATTGAGTGGCGACTTACACACACATACAGTGTTCCCCAGTCTAATTACTTTTTTTTTTTCTTTCTTTGTCATTGTCATTCAGCTTTGTAATAAGTACAAAAAGAATTTAGCTAATAGCCAATATTTTATTTCAAAATTTTAAATGTATTAAGTTTTCAATTGGTTAAAATTCAAGGAATCCAAAATCTGAATTATGAAAATTTTCCCAACATTTTGATCTGACCAAATTTCTGCAAGGTTGCATCCATTGGAATCATTTGGAGTTACAGTTTGGAACCAAAGTACACTTGTTTCAGTCATTATTTTATTTATTTATTTTTTTTTTTTTTCTGAATATTTGAATAGCATTTAACTATTCTTTAAAGATTAAACTTCTCACTTAAAATGTAATTCCTTAAAATGACTTAAAGTATCAATCTCAGAGCCCCAAAAATGCATAAGAGGCCATCATTATGCAAGGGAAACTTGTGAGAGTCTTTTTGATCCAGAAAATGCAGTTGGTGCAAGTAGTTGGCAGGATTGACAGCAGATCTTTTCACGAACTTGATCATTGTTGATGCATTGATTTGCCAATTGTCCTTCTTTTGCCCATTTGGAACACGTCTCTTCATCTCTGTCTCCATATTTGCAACCTATTAAATAATAATATTTTGAATATTAAATAGTTGATTTTTATTTTTTATAAATTTTTACACTGCCTATTCTTTAAACATCCATATTTGAATGACTTAAATTTCTACCATCTCAAAAATAGCTTAAAATCAACTAGTATAAATTGATAAAAAAAACTAGGGAACAAGTTCTGTTTTAAAATTTCAGTATAAAAATTTTTTTTTCTTTTTTTTTTTGTACATATGGAGCACATAATGACCATTTATTATCCCATTAGTAATAGAATTGCAAATTCATATTTCTAGTTACTAGTACACACCTAATGAAAATTCCGTTTTAACAGCAACCACTCCTAAAATTTTGGCTTCTGAATATTCATTGCTGCCCGAAAATGCAGCTTTTTTTTTTCTTCTTCAACAGCTTATTTATAAAAAGTATTTCAGCATTTACTAAAGATGACCCAAATTTAGATCTAGTCTTGTACAAAGTGAATTGTATCTTTGTCAAGAATTGTCATTTTGTGCCAATCAAGGTGGCACATTCCTCTCACTAAATATTACTCAGTGCAAATATTGGGCATGATTTCTTTAAATATTTTTGATAAATTTCATTTTTATTTATATGAAAGTCCCTAAAATAGGGGTCCTGGCTTCAAGAAATTTGAGAACCATTAATTTACACCATAGTGAGGTACCCAAATTTATTCAATGCATGTATTTAAATTACCAAGATAAAGAACTAAACTTTAAAAACATAAATTTTATACAGGTTTTCTATTTATATTATTTTAATGTAAATGTTGTCCCAACTGGTATGTGGGATTAAGAAAAAAATCCTGATTAAATGAAGAAAAAATTATGAAGATAGATTTTATGAGTAGGATTGGAATGTCTACTATGCCATTATTTCCTGAGAACAGAATCTATTTGTGTATTAGTTTAGATACATTTCAGATCACATTGCTTATCTGATGATAAATAAAATAAAACCTTCATAATTTAGTTGATAGTTTAGTTATGTATTAACCAACAGTGAATCTGACTTGTGTAAAACAATTTTTTATTTACTGTAAAAGCTGCATTTGCTATTTATTAAATAAGAATATTCATCCTTTTTAATTCTTTACTATTAGTATTTAAAACCTATTAAACTTACAAACCTGTAATATAGTCATCTCTTCATCTTAATTTTTAAGGAGCATTAAGTGATCTGATCTGTTACTAGTTCTTGCCAAACATTATATTGGCATTTCAGTCTCTAAAGACTATAATAAAGTTTTTGTGCCCCTGAAGTTACAGCACCTGTGACTGAAGTCCGGTGCTTTGTTACTGCTGCTGCTTTCTTCTAGACCTCTTAGCTTTATGGTGTTGTGTCAGGGTGACTTCTGACATAAACAGTCCTCTACGGAGATTCTGCTGCCACCGAGGGTGGTCCTGAGCCAAATTTTCCCAGCTGGAAGGGCAATCCCAAAGCATCTTAGATCATTCATTCTTGCAGACATCCTTGAATCGCAACTAGGGGCAAACAATCTGTCTTTTACCAGACGAAAACTCTGCATAAAGGATATATTTCGGGATTCGTCCATCCATCTGACGTACATGACCTAGCCATCGGAGACAAACATTCACATAGATTTTAGGTGATATGCTTTGTGATTAAGAGTCTGTACATGCAAAATCTGTAATTACTCTTGTATATGTTGGAGGTGTCGTGTAATGGTTGTCTTCTAAAGAAATGGACTCTGCAACATAAGTACAAATCCTGGATGCAGCTGTTTGCATTACATATAGCACTGATACCCTTGGGAAAAGTGTGTATCCAATTCCCCCCCACACACACACACACACACATTTATTGGTAAACTGGACTCTTTAACCTTAGTTAGGAAACCAGTCTAGAAAAAAGAACTTTAAATTCAAACCTGTTAAACTCCGCTTAAGAAATTGGTTATGTGTGCCTATGAAATTATAGCTTTTTTTCTTTTGTTTTCTTACTCTGTATTTGCAAAAAGGGGAATAACTCTTTTTTTCCTTTGTGAATCTGTAACCTCAAATTATATAATGAAAAAAATTATATTTTGAAACATTCAAAGTATCCATTAATGCTGAATTGTAAAGAAATAGGTGCAATACATAAAAATTTGACTTAATTCAAAAGTGTATTAATGCTATTCCTACAGGAAATTACAATTTATATAGAAACCAAGGGCAATACTATCCCCCCCCCTTTCCCGGAGAAACTAAACTAATACAAGTCATTGTTATTGCAACTTTTAATAAGTATTTTATGGAAGCTTTAACCCAATAAGTGCCATCATCCTATTTATAAGTTGTTTGCAGAGGTTTTTATATTCAATTCTAACTAATATTCCATGAATGGGATGGAACTTTACATATAAATATTCATACTGATCTTAAATCATATATAATCTTTGGAAAGCCCACATGCTACTTAAAGATTAACACATTTTCCTTTTGAATAATTCCATAATGGGTTAATTAGTTTTGATACATGGCTATCAAAAATAGATTATACTGAAACAAAATTTCCATGAAATTCTATATAAAAATAAAATGTTTTGTATAAAACTTCCTAAAAAATTTTTTTGTTTTCTTAATATACAGGGTATTATAAAAAATACTATTTTAAAACCAGTTATTAGACCAAAATTATTTATATTGACACAGTGTTTTTGTTATTTTTTTTCTTTTTATTTAGAGAGAAGAAAAAAAGAATTCAACAAAAACAGATACATTACTGTATACCCTAAGTTAAAATAGATTTCATAATTACCAGGTAATTTTGATGGTAAAGAATTTCTTTTATTTTCAGTGCAAACAAAATAATCCTTCTGTTTATTTAGCAAAGGCAAATATCTTTGTTTTCCCCTTTTATATAAATGTATGTCCTGCTGAAGATGATAGTTTGCCACTCCATCATGGCAAGTTACCCTATCACACTGGTAAATTCAAAATTTTCCATCTTTAGACCAGTTGCTATCTAAGGCTTGGGATATGTCTTCTCTATTATTTACCCATAGCTGTGTAGGTGGCAAAAAAATATTTGGATTCATGCCTTTTGCAAGAGCATTAGCACAAAGTGAAATTCAAAAAGCTTTTGATCCAGAATTTGAACTTGACTCACTGAGCTTTTCATTATACCATCTGAACCTCCAATTATAATTATTATGATAATAATATGATCTTATATGGACTCCTCCATGCTGGGGTCTGTATGATTCATTGATAGAAAATTTCTCTCTGTCTGTTTAGAAAAAAAATCTTAATTTCTGAAGCAGTAAAATGTTACTTAGTTTTGAGTAAACCATTTGAATCTATAAACCTGATATTTTGTGCTGAGTGTTATTTTTACTATATACATAAGCCCAATATTTTGGGGGCTGTGAGATCATATCAAATAATAATAATGTAAGACTTATAGTCAACCATTCACAGCCTTTTTTATGGAATGTTGGGATAGCTTTAAACAAAGATGTCTATGGTTTGAATGTATTCTGCATTCAATATTTTATTTTTTAAATTTTTTTTAAGCCATAAAAAAGTTAACGGTTAAATTGTGTAAATCATGAATATAAGATTTTGGACTGATCCAGCAAAATGGATATTTTAATTGAATATACTCTGTGTGCCATACTTAAAATAAGAACTTTGATATTTACTGATTTGCTAATGAATTCAATACTCATTGGGCACTCTAATCTGCTTAACCATTCTTGTGGAGGTGCTTGTGATGCACTGGTTATCATTGTAGGAAATGGACGAGGCTGGTTACATTTCACATAGCACTTGGGGAAAGTTATGAATCCAACTATTCTCTCTCCAGCTATGGGTAAATAGTAGGACAGACTGAGCTCTTTAAGCTTCATATGACAATCAGTCGAGGAAAAGGAAAACTCTGAATTCAAACCTTTTAAATTCTGCTTAAAAATTGACTTTGTGTTACATTCTGCTCATGCAGAGGGTTGGTATATACATATTTATTTAAAGGTATTCTACCCTTTTGTTAAATGCTATGAATGTTCAGTGTTTTATAATTAGTATCTGATGTGATCCTCAGAGCCCAAAATATCAGGTTTATCAAAATACATTAATAGGCTACAGTCCCAAGCCGATTATCGTTCAGTTGTGTCGGATGTAAAAAGTGGCCGAATAAATTGTCCTTTATTATTAAAATGATATCACCCAAAAATTCCAATTTTTTTTTGCGCATAAGTTTATTGCCGCAAGAATTAATAAAATAAGTTTTAAGTGATTAAAATACGTATAGAACGAAAATAGCTCCGAATTCAATTAGCCAATGAGATTACAGATTTTATCTGGAATCAGCTGGTGTTCTGTGTTTATGAAATAAAAAAAATATTAATTTAGAATGACCCTCAAAACACCCCCCCCAAAATTCCTAATAATATGCTTTAGTAACTAAAGCAAACAATAATAATGCTTTAATAACTAAAGTAAACAATTTTTTTTCTTCAGGAAAAATTTCAAAATATAATTTTCAATTAAAGAACTGGCTTTTTAGAAAAAATTTTTTTTTTTAATGAACCTAAAATGCGTATGACTTTAGCCCCCCTACAGAAAATAATTTACCAAAAATCAGGGAATTATCGGATTTTAATGAAACTTTCAGTGTTTATTTATCAATGAACGATCTTTATAATGCATTATTTATTTTATTTCAAAACTTTCTCATTTTTTTTCAGGTCACTTAATTTTGACCCCACCTTATGTTGGGGCGTAAATTGTTTTGGTCATTTTCGATACTAATTACAGTATAAATAAAGAGATAAAAGACCGAAACTTATGAATAGAAACAACAAAAATTTACGCGATATGCGAAATACTATTATTTTTTTCTTTTTTCTAAAAAGCAAATTCGCTTATTACTCATTTTTATTTACGTGACTTGTTGTCACATGATGCGAAATACTATTATTTTTTTAATTTTTTCTAAAAAGCAAATTCGCTTATTACTCATTTTATTTACGTGACTTGTTGTCACATGATGCGAAATACTTTTTTTTTTTTTTTTTTTTTTTTTTCTAAAAAGCAAATTCGCTTATTACTCATTTTATTTTTACTCATAACATTTTTGTCGCTAACAACTGTTGCTTCTTCTTCGCTGGAGGTGGCCATTTTTACTTATTCATATTCCGAACACACGATTTTCATTCGCTTATTCCGTTTTCGGAGCTACTCCATTTTGCTTCGTATTTTTTTACAAAGTAGTCCGTTTAAATTTTACTTTTCGCATAATATCAAGATATGCCACCGATTGCGAAAACTTTTTATTAGCCTTTTTTGATTTTTAATTAATAATTACGCTAAAATTATTACCGCTAATTGTTGAGCATCGTAACTCGAAAACTAAGCCCTTTTTGACACCTGGGACTGTAGCCTATAATAGTCTCATCGTTATGCAGTTCTATATATTGGGGGAAAAAATTGCAGATTAATTAGAAATAGCTTAACCTTTCGAATAGCACTTGGCCAAAAATATCAGGTTCACTATGTTCAGCCGAAAATATTGGTCTTACAGTGTATAGTAAAATAGTGCTCAGCCCAAAATATGAGGCTTATGGGTTCAAAAGGAGTTTACTGATTTACTAATGAGTTCAGTCCTCACTGGGTGCCTTAATCTACTTAAAACTAATAAACACATTTTTGGTTTGTTACCTGGTGATTTTTTATCCATGACCAAGATACATGCCTGACAGCACAACTGGGAAATGAGTTCATCATAACAAGCACCATTGCTTTTGGCAAACACAAGTTTATTGCAGTACTCGTACATGTCTGTATCCATCGGTGGGCATTTGGCAAGGTCAATTTGTTTCTCTTCCAAGTCATTGTTATTAACCACCGGCTGGTTTTGCTTCATGGTGACTAAATTTATGTAGGATTTCAGAAATGATGTAGCTGTTTTTTGTACTGCAGCATTGAAATAATTTGACCTTTTTTTCCGGGAATGGCTAGAAGAACAGTTAGGTGTAATTGGGCAAGTTTCACAGCAAAGACCAGTGAAAGATTCACACCAGCTTGTCGGACACGTCAATGTCTCTGGTCCATAAGGACAACCTAAAAAGAAAAAATTAACAAGTCTCATGTAAGGTGTCAGTATGATTATTAGAGAAGAGTTATCTCCCCTGACGAATGATATCAACTCTACTAAAAGAATAGTGAAGGTAACATCAGTAAGAGTATGAGGATGGAAGGGGAAAAAACAAGATGGCTGCATGACATGCACATCTGGATAGTAGATGTCTTATCCATATTAATCCTCCAGTACCATAGTGTGGTTGCTGAGAAATAAAAACAAGCATTGAGTTTAAAAATACATTTAACCGTTTTGTATTACCGTATTTGACAGAATATAAGATGTACCCCCATTTCAGCAATTCAGATTCAGGAACGGTATATATGGTTCCTAATATCTTGGGTTATGACAATAATGATCCATCTTTCTTTTTTCTTTTTTATATTTATGCTACTGTAAAACAGCTAACATCTCACACTGTTGTGGATTTTTGTTGTTTTCATACAAATGATATACAGATCATTATAATCTATCTATCTATCTATCTTTACGTTTTTTGTGGAGAGCAGATGCAGGAACACTGCCTAATTAAATAACTGTATATCCAGCTGAACTTTGTGCTATACGTCCAACCGGCCAATCAAAATCCCCTCCCCTCATTAAATTCACCACTTGGTCTGAAGATCACATTGTCGAGAAACTCAGTAACAAGGTGCTGTTGACTCCATGTCGATGCTACCTTAAATTATATATATATATATATATATATATATATATAGATAAAAGGGTATGAAAACACACAATGCTGTTAAAATGAAAATATTTTATATCATATTCATAGCTAATATTGAATGATATTTCGACTTATAAAAATCGTCATCATTTAAATTTGTTAGGAAGTATATGTCTAATTTAAATTTCACATTATCCCAATAAACCCTTACACCATTCATATTTTTTATATAAAAAAGTAATTTTTAAAAATAGTTGAATAAACATTTCTTTCTGAAAAAATCCGTTGCTGGCTGACCATGAACGGGTTAAAACTCTTTTTTTTTGAAAAAGAGAATTTTTCTATTCTTGAATTTGAAATATTTCTTTTTCTTTCAAAAACTGTTACACTAAAGATATACAATCATGAAGTTGGTAGAGAAACGTGCGGCAGATGTGCAAATGACGAAGCGATCGCATGGCTTGCACACTTTTTGGAACAACAATGCTTCCGTTTTGAATTTAAATTATTTTCTGCTTCACTTTCGATGAGTCAGGATTAAAAAACAAGCTCTGATGATGATTTTTATAAATCGAAATATTGTTCAATATCAGCTATGAAAATTATATAAAATATTTTTATTTTAACAGCATTGTGTGTTTTCATACCCTTTTATCTATACATATACTGACGGATTCATTTACTTACTCTTAATCTATATATATATATATATATATTATATATAATATATATATATATATAAGTATATTTAGATGGCAGGGCTCTTTTTAAAAATTTTCTTTCTTTTTTTTTTTGTTTTCATCCTTCAAGATTTTTGTGTTTGGTTCATTTCTAAATACAAAATTGTCCAAAGTTTTCTCTTTGAGTGCTCTCCACCATCACTGTTCATTTTCATTATCAAGACTTGCAAGTATTTAAGTTTTAATGTAATGAAATATCGTATTAAATTAGAAAGTCTAATAAGAATGCAGATAAAAAGATTTGAAGAGTGGGGTTATAATAGAAAATAGAAATGAAACTTACTCTTCCATCACTGCCGTCTTTCATTGCTGTAAAATTTACTTATTTAACTATTTAGTTAAATTAGGAAATAAAGAATAAAATTACACTTATTTTTTTCTGTTAATGGATTTCATTTAAGATTCATTGGAGAGATTTTGCTTATATTCATTAAAATAAAACCAAACAGAAATCAATAATACTAAGCACATATTTAATAAAATCACATTTTTAATATCAATATGCAAATTAGCCTTCCCGTTCACACTGCAACCACTATTTTTTGTATATATAAATACAATAACATGTTATTAGTATGTAGACCTGGTCAACACCGGGGGTCCAGTGGCTTTCGGCCCTGGATTTTACAAGTTAATAGCGTCGATCGCAGGGGCCATCCCCCCAGGCAACACCTGCCCCCTCGATTTAAAGGGGCAGGGCTGGGTTTATTGCCCAGTGCCTGAGCGCCCCCCTTGAGGGGAATGCCGACGGGATCGACGCAATTTTTCACCTGCCACTCCATGAGCTTCGGCTTGTGGGTGGTCCACTTTAATAGGGACTTTGTGCCTGACCCATACAAAGGGGGTACGCGGTAATATCATGTAGATATGGTCAACAGTGCTTCGGCCTCTGACATTGATATAATTAACGGCGTCGATCCCAGGGGGCCATCCCCCCAGGCAACACCTGCCCCTCGATTTAAAGGGCAGGGCTGGGTTTATTGCCCAGTGCCTGAGGCGCCCCTTGAGGGGAAATGCCGACGGATCGACGCAATTTTTCACCTGCCACTCCATGAGTCTCGGCTTGTGGGTGGTCCCACATAAATAGGGCCTTCGTGCCTGACCCGTACAAGTGGGGTACGTGGAAATATCATGTAGATCTGGCCAATGCAGGGGGCCAGTGGCTTCGGCCCTGGATCTTTACAAGTTAATAGCGTCGATCCAGGGGCCATCCCCCAGGCAACACCTGCCCCTCGATTTAAAGGGGCAGGGCTGGGTTATTGCCCAGTGCCTGAGGCGCCCCCCCTGAGGGGAATGCCGATGGGATCGACGCAATTTTTCACCCCCACCATGACTTCGGCTTGTGGGTGGTCCCACATAAAATAGGGCCTTGTGCCTGACCCGTACAAGTGGGGTACGGTGAAAATATGTAGATATGGTCAACACTAATAAAAAAGGTGAAGCAATTTATTAATAGTTTGAGGTTTAAAATATAAAATAAATCGATAAGAATGTTAATTGTGACTCAATTAGTAATTATATGTTTCGGTTACAGACAGAAACACACAATGTCATTATAATAAGATGTCATTTTTTTCTTTAAAACTCTCACACCAATCACTTGTTCATTTTCATAATCCAGATGTCATTTTTTTTCTTAATAAAACTTTGTTTTTAATATCTAAGATTCTCTCTATCTAATATGTTGTGTCCTTAAAGGGATACAATCAAACAAGGTTGTAGTCGGGTGGAAGACAGTCAACACATTCGTAGATTTAAGATAGGGTTTTATGCAGAGTGATTCAATAAGACAGACAATGAATAGTGAGCACACTACTAATCCTCGAAGCATCCCAGTAGATAATGCTGTGCTCACATATATATATAGTCAGACCACATGGGTGAGAGAGAGTATGGAATATTCCATTATATACTATATTTGTATTTTTCTATAGTGCAGAGAACTTGGGTGTGGTTTTACAAAATATACAGAACTTACATGGATCATCCACTTTTACTGGAACATGACAACTACATCTTGTTCGAAAATCTTTCAACCACATATTGAGGCATTTGTTCAACCAATTGAAACAGCCTGAGCAAAACCAATCAGTCTTGGGTCATCACCAAATAAACAAGGAACTAGATAAATTAAAAACAAAAATAAATATAACAGTTTTACTATGTAAAAGTACCAATGATAAATTAGATAGTGTGTATAATGATTTGGTTTTTCCTTAACTCCAGCATAAAAAAGGGGAAACACTCTTGACTGATAATTATTTATTTATTGATCTAAGCTAGGAATAAAGAAGACGGGTTTAGGGTTAGTTTAATGGGAAAATAAATAATTTATCAGTCAAGAGTGGTTCCCCTTTGTTTATGTTGGAGTTTATAGAAAATAATTGGCTTGTTTATAATTAGCATAATTGATAAAATGTGAATGAATATTTGAATAATTGATGTGACAAAAAGATACATAATGTTTATAAAAGAGTGGGCTACTTTCAGTAAAAAGTATTTGGGGTGGGTTATAGCTCCAAACGACTCATTTTATATACAGACACAGCAGAAGATGCTTTCAATCATTTTTTTGCAGGTTTAAATATGAGAACTGAAGTTGAACAATTGATGAAACTCCTCTTTTATAAGGTTGCAAAATGTTTTAGGCTAATCTCTTTCTCTAACTGCAAAGTCACTGACAACAAACTTCTCATCCCACAACAATATTCTAGCAGTTTCTCCATATACAACTCATTCACCACTTGAAGCATTTTGCAGCCCTTCTCTTGTGTGCTTGGTTTTTATGTACAGTGATCTGAGAAAATTTCAATTTGTCAGACTTTCGCCATGTCTCTTTGCTTCGAGAATCATGCTTATTTAAATTAATTCTATAGTTTGCTTAGGCAATAAATATCCTTGTTATCACTTT
>JALAJA010000544.1:0-34161 GCA_023376005.1 Doryteuthis pealeii | reverse complement strand
AAAACAAACAAACAAACAAATCAGATTTTGCAATAACGGAGGTTTGTACGAAAAACCATTATCAACTGGGTTATTTCCTATAAATCTAACATGATCAAAGTTTGTATAACCCTTTTCTTAAATTCTTTATCTCTGGTCGTATTTTTTCTGGTCGGCTTTGTTCTATCTTCTACATATCTTGACTTGGTCTGCGTCTAGCGTCCCGGATCTCCTAAGGTCTGGTTTCTATTGCTATGTTCCTGCTGGCTGGCCGTCCTGGATTCATGTCTTACTTAGTCTTTTACCAAGACATTCATCAACCACAAGAACATATTACTTATACAAAACTTTTATTTCCGTTAACTAACATTTCATGTAACTAAATAATTCGTGCAGTTCTAGTTTAGGCAGAGCATAAAATGGCCCCGACTTGCTCTGCCTTGACGCCTAACTGCAAACTGGGGACCAAAGGTCCACGTGACTTCACGTATTTTGGCGAACTTCTGTAATTTTCCATGGGGACCCGGCCATGGTATGAAAAGGGTCATCCCTCAGAATTACAGGGGACCGACAATAATCTATGCAACCGCATAGATTATGTAACAAAAGGGAACCACACTTCACTAATAAAATTATTTATTTACTTTTCCCATTGAACTCTAACCAACCCTAACCCTAACCCCTAACCCTAACCCTAACCCTAAATCATAACCATAACCCTAAACCCTAAGCCTAAACCCTGTCTTCTTTTTTCCTAGTAGATCAATAAATAAATAAAATAAATTTATCAGTCAAGAGTGGTTCCCCTTTGATCATGTTAGACTTATAGGAAATAACCATCAACTGTTTATGCAAACTTTTCCAAACAGTCTGATATGAAATTTGTAACTCCTATATTAGGAATTGTGAATTTCTGTGGACTACAGATGTAACGAGCACGAACACGCTCAAATTACTAAGTATTGTGGTCTCGCCGGACTGATGCCTGTTATTTTAGCTTTCTTGTGCGGTCGTAGATGAATTGTCCAGTAAATTAATCATAATGTCTCTTCACAACAGTAACATAATTCGTTTTGCTTAATTGAATCATTCAAAATGCCTTCTCATCAGTTATAGTTTTTTGAAAACCTGAGTGAAAACGAAGCACCTGGTGCTTCCGAAATCCTTAATTATAGACTTCAAGTGTTTCCTCTATAAAACGGTAACATGAGTGTCAATATTTTTTGTTAATTTATTTTTTTTGTTCGCACCTATATATAATCGAAGTGGCTACCCGATGTCACTGGGTAGAGGGGGTACTTTTAAAAGTTAGTCTCGTAAGATCCATTTTACTTATCAAAGTTAGATCCCCACTGGATGCCCATAAAATACCCACGTAAATATATAACAAAGATATAAGAAATTTTTAATTCAAAATTTACATTTTTTTTAAAAATACCAATATAAAATGAGGCGATTAATTCAATCAATGAACATCATCTTTCAATTACCTTTGGTTACTATAGAAATTTTGATTTTTAAATATCTTCCCAAATATAAATAAATCTTTCATTATTCTTTGTTTCAAACACCAAGCCCTGGTGGTAGTGGAGTGTATATATATATATTTACTTTGTCATTAATTGTTTTATTTTTCGAAGTTTCCTCCGGACATTACACATATACACAACTGCCCCTTTTTATATGTATAGATAGATTAATAGAAATTTTATGGCGTTATTGAGATTAATTTTGGTTAACACACTATTTTCTAATGCACACAGTTCTATGATATCAAAGTGGTTCCCGATCTAAAACAATTAATTTGCAAAACTGATGTATGGTTTCAAGTATCTTTGTCTAATACTAATAATTATATGCTTTTCATTGTTATGGTTATTGTTTTAATTTAGTAATAATTATTTGTTTGCACACAGTTATATGCATCTTCTTCTTCTTCTTCTTCTTCTTCTTCTTCTTCTTCTTCTCTTCTTCTTCTTCTTCTTTATTCTTCTTCAACAACAACAACAACAACAACAACAACAATAATAATAATAACAAAATAATAATAATAATTAATAATAATTAGAGATTTTGAAAAAAACCTGTGTAATATGAGGGGAAATGATACCAACAGCAGTTAGGGAGCACGTGTAACGATCCCCCAAAAGCCTTAGAAAAAAAGACTGGAAATCAGAGAAGAATTGAGACATCCCAGACAAACAGCATTGTTGAAAATCATACTGGAATACTCAGAGAGTACTGGAGACCTGAGGAGACTGTTTCCCTAAAACTCCAGTTAATGACCATCAGCTAACCTGTGTGAAAAAAAACTAAAAAAAAAAAAAAAAAAAAAATAGTAAAAAATATTATAGCTTCAAATAACTATTCTTACTACAAACTAGTTGGACCTATAGAAATTTCATGTGAGATGATGATAATATGATTATTCGTCATCTTATGATTCTACTCTTCCTTTCTATCTCTGAATGTATCTCCTCAATTCTCTACCCAAGAAGAAAAATTAACAGGATTTAAAAAAATTGTCGCATCATATCCTTTCACTCATCGATTCATTTCTTTATTTCCCTGAAAAACACCAGAGATAAACTTCGTTGTAGACTTCCTATTTTTGAATTTAAACAATTTTTTAATTTTCTTCGCGTAAGATTTAGTTGACTTTCTTTCATCCATTTCCGTTCTTTCATCTTTTTCTTCCTTTTTTTTCTTTCACTATTCTATTCTCTTTCTTTCAATCTTCTCTACTTTGACTCTTCCCTCTCTCTCTCTCTCTCTCTCCCTCTCGCCCCTCTCTCTCTTTTTTTCACGTTTATGCTGTTCTTTTTAATGGAATGACCTTTATTTCTATTTGAGGTTGCATCATTTTCATTTTCATTATTCATAGAAATAATATCTTAGATAAAATCGTTGAGAATTCTATTTATTAGTATTATTTGTATATTCGGACTATTGTCCTCATCTTCATTGTTATTGTACAACGTTAGGCCGATGTGCCCTCCGACTTCTTTTCAGGTATTCCTTGTCAGACTCGGGAACTTCTCGGACTCGGGAAACCCTCACGAAACTCGGGAACCTTCTCCTGTCGTAATCGGGAACCTTCTTGTCGTAATCGGGAGCCATCAACGGACACTTTGAACCTAACCCTTTATTCAATCCACGGGGGGTATCCTGTTCTCATTCCGCTAACATAGCTGGGGTACAGGTGTTTAAGCTGTGTTAATTATTATTCTATGTTACTGTCCCCTTGACCAGGATTGAACCTGCAGTCTAGAGATAACTGTCACATAGAAATGTCTTAATCTAACTCTTCTTTATCCACTAGGCTATGTGTCCATTGTCTAAAAATGTAGAGAAATATTTATTTATATTTAACATTTCCAACCTTTGCGTAAGAATTCGTATTGTAGTTGATGTTTTCTTGTTGTCACTTGATTTCTTCCTTTCACACTTTCTCTCCTCTTTCACGTTTATGTTTTAACCTTTTTAATGTTAATGGTCCATTATTTATCTGAGATAGACCTGGGAGTAATAGTAATGAAGAGGTACTCCAAACCCCTAAATCTCTAGAACTTGAGCCTCACCATCAGTTTTTGTGGTATATAATGCCGGTGACCCCTATATAAGAAATTCTAACAGTGACTTATAAATAGGAGGAATTATAATGTTTCTTTTTAATTAATTTTTGATGCGACGAATTATATATCAAAATAATCTAATCAATATCTTTCAAAAGTAAAGGTTTGGTTTGGTTTGTTTTGTTTTTGTTTTACGGCATATCAACCTCAGTGGTCATTTAATGCCGATAAAAGTTTTGAAAATAAATCAATTCTTAAATGGATAATACAATTTTTTTTTTTATAAATACATTTTCTATTTAAACCATAGATTGGGACCTAACAGGTACTACCAATCCGGGTCAGAATGGACCAGGGAGCAATGGGTGATGAAGGGTGCTCCCAATTCCCCAAACCTCCAGAACTGGAACCTCACCATCAGATAGAGTTTAACGTCATTCCAGGAAATGTAGACGCCCGCAGCCACCGCCTTCTATCACCCATAAGGATAAAAAGGGGTTGGGACTTGCCCATAAGGGCAATAGGGTTGGGGAAATCATATAGGTGCTAGGGCTTGAACGTGACCATCGATTGATCGGAGGGGGCTCTCCGACCGCCCGTCTAACCCAAGATAGGGCCAAAGTGGAGTATGCGATGTCATGAACTGCTCATCCACCTGGGCTCTATTTCTTAAGCGCATCACGGTCCCGCCACACCACAGCCAAAACAGGTGCAGAGGTACAGTCGGTGCATTTCTAACGCCCCAGCCGACAGGGCGGCTTTCAAAAAGTAGTCTTCGCTTTTACGAAAATATATTTCTACATAAGATATATTGTTTGTATATCTGAAGAGTTCTATTAAATCTCATTGTTATTAAAATATTACAAGTACTTGACAAACACTTATGGACTATTAGTGTTTGAAGAACTATCTGATAAAAAATAGATATAAAGCTTTTTAATGTATAAACGTACAGCTAATGGTACTCAGAAAGATAGCCACTTCCAAAAAGGAAAACAGAAATGAAGCAAAAAAAAGTCTCATTCGTTATAGTTAATATCGACTATAAAGTCTATATGATATATTTATCACCACACGGAACAATTACATAGTCGCTTCATAAGTAGAATACTTTTTGAGTTTCTTCTTGTAGTAACGGTTGTTTTGTGGATGGTTTCTTTCTTTGTTTAAGGAGCATATCAACCTTTCGTGGGTTATTTAATGCCGATGCTATACTTGTAGAAAGTGTAGTTGTACTATTTAACGTATAGTTGGGGGATGAAGGGATTCATAGTCCGGAAAGTGAACGTAATAGCGCAACTGGAGTTCGAACTTGATTACTACGGTATCGGCGCGCCAGCACGTTAGCCACTACGTCACGTGAACGCCCCGGGTGGAATGAGTGGCGTATTTTACATTGGTCAGACGTTAGGGTTCGATCTCAGATAAAGAAAAAGCCAGAAACAGTGAAATTTTGATTCATTGTAGATTGTCATCTGTTTAATCATCAATTGATATATGTTTCAGGAAATGCATTGCCCACCATCTAAGTCTATTCACATCCATTATTTGGTCTATTGCAGATTTACCAACCCATTCCACACGAGCAGAACATGAACAAGGTCATTTTTTCGGGGGGGCGTAAAGTCAGGATCAGCCAGACAGCGAACGAGTATATCCCCCTTTTAATAGCGCTAGACCCGAGGAGATTGTTTTTTGGCATCTGAGGCAGAGCTTCACACCTTACCACCAGCTTCTTATTTTTACTGCACATATCCCTCTGCTACTCATACACTGAGTTGGCGAGGGTCGGTATTGAACCAGGAACCTTGTGGTTCCTAGGCATTATGCTCTACGTAGATTGAATTTCAGAGTTTTCCTTTTTCAAAGACTAGTTCCCATACCTAGGTTAAAGATCCCAGTCTTCCATATTATTTACCCATAGTTAGGGGGAGAATAGTTGGCTCTCAAACTAATGACCATATCTTGTAATGTCCTATGTACATATTGTAAATAATAGAAGAAGAAAATAACTATATCATATGTATTTAATTACAAAAAAACAAATTAGAAGCATTAAGGAGACAGAAATAAGATAAACGAAAAATTATTTCTTATCCGTAATACATGTTCTCTTATGAAAAATACGGAGTCGCTTAAACACCACAGAAGCACCGCGACAATTTATCATTGCAAGTCCTCTCAATCCAAACAGCACTGTACTCTAATTGTATCAGATGGAGATCGGCCATTTTTATTCTTTGACAATCAGTGTTCCAACTCGAGTCTCGGCAGTGACACTTTATTTCATATAGAACACCTTACCTATTATTATGCCCGAAGAATCATTGATTTAGAATTGCTGAATGGTTCGATAGACATTCTGCTATTTACCCATACTTGAGGAAGAATTAAATTCATTTGTTTCCTAATAGTCTGATAGATAGGAAGGTGGACCGGTAAAATTGTTATCAAGCCAAATTTGGTATTTTCTGAAACCTTACGGTATCTTCTTCTGAAAATTTGGAAACTCCTCTTTTTGACCCCTGGGGATTATTTTTTTTATTGGGGGCGGGAATGCAAACCAGATCTAGTCTGGTAGATAAGAAGATGGACCAGGAAAAATGTTAGCAAGCCAAATTTGGTATTTTTTAAAAGCTTAGGGTATCCTCTTTTGAAATGTGAAAACTCCTTCTTTTGATCCCCTGGGGAAATTCTTTTTACTTGGCAAGGGAGTATGCAAACCAGATCTAAAAGGGCATGAGTGGGAAGTGAATACACACCGTAGTAGTCGGGATTTAAATTTTGTTCACCGATTTCATTATTTGTGCCGTTAGCCATAAATCCATCTGTATTTCACTATGAAAATGGCTTTGTACCAAAATGTATTATTTTGTTATCAACACATGTGATCATTTTGTTAAATTTAATAAGCATAAAAATGTTAATAATGAGAGAACTCTCCCTTAAAAAAATGAAAGAAAAGAAACGAATCGAAAAGAAAACTTGAAGAGAAACGCTTAACTTGTTAATGTTTGTATCTAACATTATAGTCCATTTTTTATTAATCGATTTATCGAATGATTTCTTGATTGAAAACATCAAGATTCGATTAAGAGCGCAACTCAAATATAATTTGAAAGAATTCTAGTCAATTTATTGCCCATTAATTTTACATAAGATACGTAGATTACTTTCGGCGAACGTCTGTGAAAAAAAAATTTATTTTTCAATGTTTCTTAGATGTCGGTGATGTTGACAGAAGTAGTTGAAAAAGAAAGCGTATTGTTGAAATTTTTTCTATTTAAGACTTCTCTTATTTAATGCTATTTCTGATTGTGAATTATCAAACAAAACATTTTTTTTCTTATACTCTGAATTGAAACGGTTTATTGATTAAGAAAATCGAAACACAGTGATAAATAAATGGACAATAGAATTTAAAAAAAAAATTGTTTTAAAATATTTTATCGATTAATCACGAATCTTCATTGTATTGTGTATATTAGGATTGTTGTGTGCGAACAGAAAAAAAATCTACGCTAATTTATTCCTAGAATAATGAACACTGGTGGAAACAGTTCAATGGTTGAGTTAAGGTCAAACAATTTACGAGTTCTTAATTTAATTCTTAGTATAACTTACACCTTAGTCATTTACTAAACATAACTTAATTTAGTTCAAGGCCAAAATAACGAGAACTGAACCCAGAAACAATGATCTACTAGCCTAAAATTCTAAACATTACACAACCCAAAGAACCCCTACAGGTACGTATTCACCTCGGATAGGAAGTTGTTTACCTTTATAAGTCGTCGGGGCGGCCTAAAGTCGGTATCAGCCAGATAGCTAGGGAGTCTATCCCCCTTTCAATTGCGCTAGACTAAGGAGATTATTTTAGCATCTGATGTGGAGCGCCACACCTACCATCAGCTCTTCACTTTACCGCGCAGATCCCTGTGCTACTCATACGATGGTTTAACTCAGTCGGTAGAATGTTCGGCTAGGAATCACAAGGTTCTTGGTTCGATACCGGCCCTCTCCAACTCAGCGAATAACCTTTATAAAGTATAATAATAACCTTGCCAAAATATGGAATTAGCATACTTACAGGATGTTCACTTAGATATTTTGTTCAACAGTAAATAACTAATAAGAAATAAGACGAAAAATATTTTCATTTAATAGCTGAAAATTCTGGGGTCATAAAATATACCTAAGAAAAAACAAAAGGGCCTGAAAAAGAGAGAACACGAAATTGTACAGTGAAAGGAAAAAACTGGTGTAGAGGAAGAAAAAAGAAGGAAGTGAAACAGTAAGAAATACATTATGTAATGCAGCATACTTAGTTAGTGCCTGTGAAAAATATTATGTATTAATTTTAAGGATAGGAGTTGATTTATCGTTATAAAGATCTAATATCAATTTACCAAAAATTAAATTAGTACACTTAGAGGATGTTCACGTAGGTTTTCTTATTTATCAGTAGATAAATTAATGACAGATAAGATGAAAAACATTTATATTTAATAGTTGAACATTCTGACATGATAAAATATACCGTAAAAAACTAGATTGAATTGTTATAATAATGGTATTTTTCCAAGCCATGCAGAAGAAAATATTAAATATTATTTAAAACAATTTAATTTTGTTTATTTAATGAATATTTTTGAGGCCAGAATATTCACCTATTAAAGAAAATCGTTTTGCATCTTATCTGCTATTAGTTTATTTACTGCTAAATTTACTGCTAAATAAAAAGCTTAAATAAGAATCCACTAAATGTGCTAATTCCATACTTTTGTCAGTGGTAAGTAAAAAATGTAAATTCTTCGGGGTGGCCTAGAGTCGGTATTAGCAAATCAGTGAGGGAGTCTATCCTAGTATTATCTGCATTATTCGGACTATTGTCCCCATCTTCATTGTTATTTGTACAACGTTTCGGCCGATATGCCCTCCGGCCTTCTTCAGGTATTTCTTGTCGGACTCGGGAACCTAATCGGATTCGGGAACCTTCTTTTCGGACTCGGGAACCTTCTTTTCGAACTCGGGAACTTTCTTGTCGTAATTGGGAGCCATCACGGAACTTCGAACTTAACCCTTTATTTAGCCCACGGGGGTATCCTGTTCTCATTCCGCAAACCATAGTTGAGGTAGAAGTTGTATTAATTTAGAAAATCACTCTTTCACTAGCGCTATACCAAGGAGATTGTGTTTGTGTCTTCGGTGGAGCACTGCACCTACCATCAACTCCTTACTTTACTGCACAGATCCCTGTGCCACTCATACGCTGAGTTAGCGAGAGTCGGTAATCAAACCCGGAACCTTGAGGTTCCTAGTCGGACGCTCTACCGATTGAGCTTAAAATAATTGTCATTTGCATCAGGGCTTTATAATTTTCTTGCAACTTGTAAGTCATATGAAATGGTAAACTATGTAGTTAATTGGTGGTTAAAAATTACATAATATATGGATTCACTGGACAGAGACATGTAACCAGATTAGAAACACAGAGAGGGCTTAGTGATACTGGAATCTGTATTCCTTATATAAGGATTCTCAGAAAGTGAGAAGAAAATAAGCTCGAACTATTACTTCGAAGTATAGAGCAACTTAGTATTAATTCTTTGAGAATCTGTGTTACGCCTCAAAGATACATGGTTCAAACTTAACTGACCTGAATTAATGTAAAAGTTTTTAAATAAAATAACTGGTGCATTATATCTTCTATATATCAATATATCAACACTGAAAATTTCATTAAATTCGGTTAATTCCCTGATTTTTTGTATTTTTTCTTTCGGCGGGGTGACATACGATGGTGGAATTTAGGTCCGTTCAGTTCGATTTAACCTTCTTTTTTTCTTAAGGAATTCCATAATTTTCCCCAATATTGGGTTATTTAATAATATTCTCTTCTCCATGGCTTGGAAAAAATATTATATTAAAATAATTTAATCTAGTTTGTCTGAGGAATATTTTGAAAGCCAGAACGTTCAGGTATAAGATAAAATAATTTTACGTCTTATCTGCTATTAGTTTATTTACTGCTAAAAAAACAAATAAACCAAAAAAAACAAAAAAAACAAAACAAGGTAAACATCCTCGAAGTGTGCTAATTCCATAATTTTTGCCAGATGTATGAGCATATTTCGCCCCATAAATAACGGGGTTATTTATATATATAGATCTATTTCGATCAGTACTTCTACTTGCCTATGTTTCCGAGATAGTGTCGTGTATTTTACTTGAGAGTTAAAAATCACGGGAAACATCGGTCGACTGAAACTCTCAAATTAAATTTGAATTTTCAGGTTGAATCATAAATTTGTTTTTTCTTTTTCTTTCTTTTTAACTCATATAATACAAACTTAAATTTAAGCGAGCTCCTATAGAGCGCCCAACAATGATACTTCATGTATTACGTACATACCGTAATACTCGAGTATAATCCGCCCTACAGTATAATACACAGAGTATTTTTAGGGGGCTGTACCTCTGAAAAACCTAAACCTTGGGTATAATACGCACCCCTTCTGAGTTAAGGTCTATATAATGTCCTTGGTTTGTAAAAATGTATAGGGTAACATCCTTTATTATTATTGTATATATAACATAATGTAAACGTGTAGCTTTTTGTGCATTTTGTTTGCAGAAATAACAGTAATAACGTCAGTGAAACAGAAATATTAAGTAAATTGCCTTTACATATTTATCATTATCAGTTACAAAAGCAAAAGCAAAAACATTTATTCAAATCCTTCAAATTAAACGTCACTTTCAGCATCAAATAACTGTTCTATTTGGTCCTCCGTAAACATATCAGCATCATTGTAGTGTAAATCTCCGTCATCGTCAGATACATAGTCAACATCAAAAGATTCACTTTCATTTATTTCATCTTTCCATATAATTTATTTTAATAAATGTAGCTTACTGCAAGTTATGGATGATTCTTTTATGACTTCATTGCTTTCAGGCTTAGATTAAGGTATATTCACACCCGACATCACAAAATGTGTCTGAATAAACATTGCGGGACAGCAAGTAGAGACTCGGACATTGCTTAGAAAATATTTTTCATTTTTAACCTCGTATATAGTACGCACTAGGGATTTTGATCTTTAAATTTTTTGGGGAAAAGTGCGGATTATACTCGAGGATTTACGGTATATGATTTTTTTAATTGTTATCGCACAAAAAAAATGTAATAAATCGCGTAAAAATTTGCCGAAAACAATCACAGTAATCAAAATTCGGGAATCCAGTATTTCTGGATTGCGGTCTGGATTACTCCGGAAATATCTTTAATTGGTTCACGTAGTTAATACGGTCCCAAGGAGTAAAGTTGAAAAAGGTGACGCACTGACATTCGCATTATTAGAGATGTATTTACGCAATCCCTTTACAACCGGCAGGATGTGATACAAGCTCAATTTAAAAGGAAGTAGGGCTGGTTTGAATTCACCCTTCCTTTTAGACTAATTGCCTAACAAAGGATACAGATCTCAAATTGTCCTACTATTTACCCATAGCTTGGGAGAGAACATCCGGATTCATTTATTTCCCAAGAGCATTATACGCGAAGTGGAAGGATTGGTGTTACATATTATATGGTATCATGGATTGTTGACGGACCCTGTAGCGGGAATTCAAAGGAGCCAAGTGGAATAATACCAGGTCCGTTGGTAACCTTGACCCCAAACGCGCGAATTTCGCGCGTCACATGATTTAGATTAGATTTTAGTTTCGACCTGAGAATTGAAGCAGAGTAGGCGTGTTCTGCTAAGGTTGATTCTCCCACGCAGCGAATAGGAATGGGTTAAATAAATCTTTATCAAGAAATTAAAAGTCTTGTCTTGATTAATTGCATGACTGAAAAACTAGCGTGTAAAGAAAGTCCTTAGAAGAGACTATGCAACATGGTAGCCAAAAGAAGTAGGAGAGGAAATATGGCGACTAGACGTAGCAAGAAGAAATGAAGAACAAGTAAGTCTCCACTCAGCTCTCTCTCTCTCTCTCTCTCTCTCTCTCTCTCTCTCTCTCTCTCTCTCTCTCTCTCTTTCTAGCAACCGAGTCTCCTCTCTCATGTATATACCTGATTTTCAATGTGGGTATATGATATTGGAACTCGGGTCGCTGATTCAATTTTCTACGACGATAATCGTTACGCTAACCGTGCCTCCTTCTAAGGTGTATATAGAAACGAACAGTCAATAAAATGGAGAAAAATATACGTGTGCGTTTACACTATCGGATGTGTGAATTCCGCGGTGTTCCAAGCAGTGACTTTGGGTCCGAGCCAATATAAGTAAGAAAATATGGCCTAAATATAGTTTGTTATGACAATAAGAAAGAAAGAAAGAAAGAAAGAAAGACAGAAAGAAAGAAAGAAAGAAGGAAGAAAAAGTTATAATAAATGAAAAGAAAAATTTAAAAAGAGAGAAGGAAAATGAAATGACACAGAAAAAGAAGACTGGAGTAGAGAAAGTTATTGTGAAATAGAAGAAAAAAACAGAAAGGAAGTGAAAGTGTAAGAAATAAATTAAGTAGGGTAGCCTACCTGTGAAAACTATTACACATTATATTGATTTTCTGAGATTATTTTTAAGGAAAGAAAGTAAATAACATATTTACATAAATTTATTGTAGACCGGGTAATGTTAACATGATAATGGAATTTCTCATTACTTTGTATTGAGACCATCTGTGTGTATGTGTATTTGTGTATGTGTGTATGTGTGTGTGTGTGTGTGCGCATGTGAGCGTGTGCGTGTGTGTGTGTGTGTATGTGTATGTGAATGGACTTTTAAGAGATTATAATTACACTTCAGTCAGTTCAGTAAATATCAAGACTAAGGCCGTATTTAACAAGCCAGAAATGAATGATGAATAAAATGTTAATTTTCTTCAAGATATTCAACCCACTTATTCCAGCGAAAATTGTGGCTAAAAAAATTGCCCTGCGTCTTATACATCGCAGGTGAAGTTTGAGACCTCCCATAGGCCTAGGCTAATCTTCTCTATGATGCTCACTAACCCAGTTTACGCTCAGTACTTTTACCTACCCTAAACTCCCAAATTGCTTTTATTCAGCTATGTATCTGCTTGTGTATTGCACAGCTAGACTGTTGTCAACAATATATGCTTAAATACACTAAAAACTTTTTCCCCTGAATCTGACCTGCTGAAATGGGGGTGCGTCTTATATGCCGTCAAATACGGTACATGGTGTGAAGCTGTGTATTTGTATTTCTTTGATGTCTTTCACGTCCTCAAATCTGACCGTTGACATGAATTTCTAACATGGACACAATAAAATGTTGCACGGGATTAATTCTGGTTAGTATGGAGGGTGCTGCATTTTCACTAAGACTAAAAATCAAAAAGTATCGAGACTGCTGATTATAAGGTATCGAAAATTGACACTGCCCCGTTTCGACAAAGTTTAGATATATAGATAGCAGTCTAGACGTTTTGACATAATCTCTTGCTGAACAGGAACACATAAAAAAATCTGAATTTATATCAAGATTTTTAGAGGTGAAAGAGTCAAATTTTATCTATCACGCACAAATAAAATTTTTATGATCATATTTATGACTTTAATTTCTATGAAAGCCGAGATTTCTTGTCTTTAAAAAAATGAAGAGATTTTGATTTACTACTTTACTTTGTGTAGTATGGTACACAGGACAATTTGACAATAAGGTTGGGGGAGAGAAAATATACTTTTGAAAGTGTGATATTTCCATTTGTATAAATACAACTCTTTACACCAGTGGTGATTATTAGTCAGGGGTCAGGCTCATAGATATTTACTCAGCTTAGTGTTCAGCCCGTCAGCCGCTTAGAATGTGCTGATGTAAAACCTTTAAAGCGGTGTCCTGGGTATGACATTAAAACTGCATCTAATAGCGAGGTTCTTGCTCTGAGGGTCTGCAGAGTGTGGATTACCCCTTCATTAACATTAGTTTTAGATCCACTCTGACCCAGAGTGGTAGTGCATGTTAGGATTCCATTAATGGGAGAAATTGATGTTTTAAAATAATTTGTATTCAATAGGAACGTGCGCAAAAACAGAAATAATCCCAGAAAAACGAGAAAAAAAATCCCCAGAAACAACTACGCAGACAAATGTTAGTTTGAACTTATAATGAACGCAATTCCCTAACCTCTAGACATAAAATAACGCTAGACGGGTTGACATGTCGTTAAAATTAATCAATCAATTAAGGTTAACAATTGTAAACGTGGATAATATTAAAAGGAATTCGACGGTGTAGTTTCACACCGAATCAAAAGATGAGTTTTAGAGTTTCTTCGACATATAGATGTACAATGAACGTGATTTCCTAACCTCTTGGCATAAAATGACCCTAGACTAATTGACATATCATCAAAATCATGCAATCAATCACTCAGATCAGTGTTGTGTTCGTCACAAGAAGTTAAAATTCATAATGTTAAATCATGGAGGTTTAAAAATGAATAAATAAATACCGTATTTGCCGGCATATAAGACGTACGGGCATATAAGACGCACCTCCATTTTTAGTGTATTTAAGCATATATTGTTGAAAACAGTCTAGCTGTGCATTACATAAGCAGAAACATAGCTGTATACAAGCAATTTGGCAGTACAGGCAAGCAATGAGTACTGAGAGTAAGCTGGGTTAGTGAGCATCATAGAGAAGATTAGCCTAGGCCTACGGGAGTCTCAAACTTCATCTACGATTTTTAAGACGCAGGGCAATGTTTTGAGCCAAAATTTTGAAAAAAAGGGCGTCCTTTATGCCGTCAAATACGGTAAATAAAATAAAATAAAAAAACAACAACAAAAGAGCAAAAGATATAGCTATCTCGTAAGCCGCTTTAGAAATAAAGGACTTTGTCGCTTTTTAAGAAACAAGAAAAATATCCCGTTAGATTTCTCGTCATCCTCTTAAAGAACAAAGCAATTTCTCAGGAGTTATCTCTTCAACTGATCAAAGTGAAGAAAGAAAAATTCTCGCAACTTATCTCGTAGACTCGATTCAGACGTTAACTGAACCTTGATTACCGTATTACAGTTTACTATTTCTTTATTTTTCATCTTTTATTTATTTTATTTTCATTTTATTTTTTATTTTTTATTTTATTTTATTTTTTTTACACAGAGATCGGCTTTATGTGTCTGCGTGTGTCTGACCCGAACAGCTGAACCTTCCTCCCTCTCTTGAATGGTTTATAACTTATAACTTCCTTTGAAACGTTTATATTCCTATTGGTGAGAATCAGCTAGCAAGGAGCTCAATAATCTCCTGGTCATATTAAAAAAAAAAAGAACAAGGGAGTGGAAATGAGTGAGAAGAAGGACGGATGGACGTAGTATCATAAAACTCTCGCTGTGTTGCGGCTATTTTTGTTCCTCTGTCATCCTGTGAACCAAGGTCGACTTTGAGATAATCATCGCATCCTTTCAGCAACGATGCCATTTCTCGCACGCAATTCTGACAAGCAGGAATTGATTGAACATCCGTTTTCATAAAAGGCATCATTTGCTCCTAACGCACAAAAACGTGTAGGACATTTTCTCACTGTTTTACGTGTGCTTATATTTCAAAGGAGTAAAGAACCACTCTTACGAAATTAATAACTAGGTCTCAGTGACGATATTAAAAGTTGGTGAAAAAGAAGTGATAGTTAAGTAATATTTAAGAATTGAATGAACTCAAATTCAAGTGCATAAACGCCTCGCATGATATGTATTTACCAAACCCTTCACACTGAGTAGGATTGACACAAGGTTGATATTTAAGCGAAATTGGTTTGAATTCAGAGTTTTCCCTCTCCTAGACCATTTGCCTAACCAAGGATATAAAAGCCAGTCTGTCCTACTATTTACCCATAAATTGGGTAGTTATTTACTCAACCCGTTCGTCACAGGTAGGATGTGACACATGGTCGCAAGTATTAGGTATCCAGCGAGTATCCAGCTTGATCACTGAAGTTAAGCAGCGATGATTCGTCGCATATTGTTAAATAAAGTTGTAACTAATCTTTATTGTATTTCTATAAAATAGTTTGTGGAACGCACTTCTACATGAAAAAAGTTTATTAACTAATAAATCAAATAAAAAAATATCACAAAATTGTTTTCCACTCTCTTTTACTGCTTCATTCAAACTAAGGGTTAAACTATATTATCTTCTTACTTCTCGTATAAGAACTCGTAAGTGAAATTCTCCTGTGGACAACTACTTACAGACACACGTGCGTGGGCTGACCAGCAAAAACATACATATTGCGGATAGTGGATGCTGGGAAGACCTTCCAGGAGCGATGAACATTAGGAAGGGATGGAGGAGAGAGAGAGAGAGAGAGAGAGAGAAGAGAGAGAGAGAGAGAGAGAGAGGCGGAGTAGTGATGGGAATCCTTGCTGTTAACACAACCTGATGATGATCATGATGAATAGCTAGGATAGCCTTATTATATTCGCACTATTTTACTAAGTAGAGTTTACTGATAATCTATATTTCACTGATACTGGTAATTGCTTAAACACATTTGTGGGATAAACCTAAGTTTGACAACTTTTTTTTATAATATTAATTACTATTAGGGATTTCGCGGCAGACATGAACGTCTCTGAATTTTTTTAGATGAGGCTTGATAATTAGTATTATTTGTATTTATTCAGATTATTGTCCTCATCTTCATTGTTATCTGTACAACGTTTCGGTTCGATGTGCCTCCCAGCCTTCTTCAAGTACTTCTTGTCGGACTCGGGAACCATCTCGGACTCGGGAACCTTCTTTTCGAACTCGAGAACCTTCTTTCGTAATCAAGAACCTTCTTGTCGTAATCGGGAGCCAATACGGGACTTTATTCAGTCCACGGGGTATACTGTTCTCATTCCGACAAGAAGGTTCCCGATTATGATAAGAAGGTTTCCGAGTTCAAAAGAAGGTTCCCTGAGTCCGAGATGGTTCCTGAGTCCGTAAGGTTCCGAGTCCGACAGGAAATACACGAAGAAGGCCGGAGGGCACATCGGGCGAACGTGTTACAGATAACAATGAAGATTAGGACAAATAGTCCAAATAATACAAATAATACTAACTTGCTACGCTTGCACATTTGACCGCTTTGTGAAGGGCTAGTGCTTCGCAACCTAACTATAACCTGGTAACTGTTACTTTTATCTGATATCTATTACATTTACGCATAACTTTATTTCTCAGTGAATGGATAATAAAAAGTAAATTGTAAACTTTTACTTTTTTATCAATCCAATCACTGTGATTGCTGGACCATTAGAGAAAAAGTAATACAATTCCATCTGGACAGAATAGACGACTTAATATTGAGTATTGGCTATACACTTTTTTGTGTCGAACCTTATTTATTCGTTACTAATTTGCATGGCAGTTTAGTTTTAAAACAGTTTGTTATTTTGTTTATATGAAAATACGTTTTGCGTGTGTATGGAGGGTATTTTACTATTTTCATATAAAACAAAATAAACAATAACTGTTTTAAACTAAACTGCCAATGCAAATAGTAACGAATAAAAATAAGGTTCGACACAAAAAAAGTGTATAGCCAATATCTCAATATGAAGTCGTCTATTCTGTCAGATGGAATTGTATTACTTTTTCTCTTAATGGTCCAGCAATCTACAGTGATTGGATTGATAAAAAAGTAAAAAGGTTTTACAATTTACTTTTTATTAATCCATTCACTGAGAAATAAAGGATTATGCGTAAATGGTAATAGATATCAGATAAAAGGTAACAGTTACCAGGTATAGTTAGGTTGCGAACGCACCTAGCCCTTCACAAAGCGGTCAAATGTGCAAGCGTAGCAAGTTTAGTATTATTTGTATTATTTGGACTATTGTCCTCATCTTCATTGTTATCTGTACAACGTTTCGCCCGATGTGCCCTCCGGCCTTCTTCGTGTATTTCCTGTCGGACTCGGGAACCTTATCGGACTCAGGAACCATCTCGGACTCGGGAACCTTCTTTTTGAACTCGGAAACCTTCTTATCATAATCGGGAACCTTCTTGTCGGAATGAGAACAGTATACCCCCGTGGACTGAATAAAGTCCCGTATTGGCTCCCGATTACGACAAGAAGGTTCTTGATTACGAAAAGAAGGTTCTCGAGTTCGAAAAGAAGGTTCCCGAGTCCGAGATGGTTCCCGAGTCCGACAAGAAGTACTTGAAGAAGGCTGGGAGGCACATCGACCGAAACGTTGTACAGATAACAATGAAGATGAGGACAATAATCTGAATAATACAAATAATACTAATTATCAAGCCTCATCTAAAAAAAATTCAGAGACGTTCATGTCTGCCGCGAAATCCCTAATAGTAATAATATTATAAAAAAAAGGTTGTCAAACTTAGGTTTATCCCACAAATGTGTTTAAGCAAGTACCAGTATCAGTGAAATATAGATTATCAGTAAACTCTACTTAGTAAAATAGTGCGAATATAATAAGGCTATCCTAGCTATTCATCATGATCATCATCAGGTTGTGTTAACAGCAAGGATTCCCATCACTACTCCGCCTCTCTCTCTCTTCTCTCTCTCTCTCTCTCTCTCTCTCTCTCTCTCTCTCCCTCCATTCCCTTCCTAATGTCATCGCTCCTGGAAGGTCTTCCCAGCATCCACTATCCGCAATATGTATGTTTTTGCTGGTCAGCCCACGCACGTGTGTCTGTAAGTAGTTGTCCACAGGAGAATTTCACTTACGAGTTCTTATACGAGAAGTAAGAAGATAATATAGTTTAACCCTTAGTTTGAATGAAGCAGTAAAAGAGAGTGGAAAACAATTTTGTGATATTTTTTATTTTGATTTATTAGTTAATAAACTTTTTTCATGTAGAAGTGCGTTCCACAAACTATTTTATAGAAATACAATAAAGATTAGTTACAACTTTATTAACAATATGCGACGAATCATCGCTGCTTAACTTCAGTGATCAAGCTGGATACTCGCTGGATACCTAATACTTGCGACCATGTGTCACATCCTACCTGTGACGAACGGGTTGAGTAAATAACTACCCAATTATGGGTAAATAGTAGGACAGACTGGCTTTTATATCCTTGGTTAGGCAAATGGTCTAGGAGAGGGAAAACTCTGAATTCAAACCAATTTCGCTTAAATATCAACCTTGTGTCACATCCTACTCAGTGTAGAAGGGTTTGGTAAATACATATCATGCGAGGCGTTTATGCACTTGAATTTGAGTTCATTCAATTCTTAAATATTACTTAACTATCACTTCTTTTTCACCAACTTTAATATCGTCACTGAGACCTAGTTATTAATTTCGTAAGAGTGGTTCTTTACTCCTTTGAAATATAAGCACACGTAAAACAGTGAGAAAATGTCCTACACGTTTTTGTGCGTTAGGAGCAAATGATGCCTTTTATGAAAACGGATGTTCAATCAATTCCTGCTTGTCAGAATTGCGTGCGGAGAAATGGCATCGTTGCTGAAAGGATGCGATGATTATCTCAAAAGTCGACCTTGGTTCACAGGATGACAGAGGAACAAAAATAGCCGCAACACAGCGAGAGTTTTATGATACTACGTCCATCCGTCCTTCTTCTCACTCATTTCCACTCCCTTGTTCTTTTTTTTTTAATATGACCAGGAGATTATTGAGCTCCTTGCTAGCTGATTCTCACCAATAGGAATATAAACGTTTCAAAGGAAGTTATAAGTTATAAACCATTCAAGAGAGGGAGGAGGTTCAGCTGTTCGGGTCAGACACACGCAGACACATAAAGCCGATCTCTGTGTAAAAAAATAAAATAAAATAAAAATAAAAAATAAAATGAAATAAAAAAATAAATAAAAAGATGAAAAATAAAGAAATAGTAAACTGTAATACGGTAATCAAGGTTCAGTTAACGTCTGAATCGAGTCTACGAGATAAGTTGCGAGAATTTTTCTTTCTTCACTTTGATCAGTTGAAGAGATAACTCCTGAGAAATTGCTTTGTTCTTTAAGAGGATGACGAGAAATCTAACGGGATATTTTTCTTGTTTCTTAAAAAGCGACAAAGTCCCTTTATTTCTAAAGCGGCTTACGAGATAGCTATATCTTTTGCTCTTTTGTTGTTGTTTTTTATTTTATTTATTTACCGTATTTGACGGCATAAAGGACGCCCTTTTTTTTCAAAATTTTGGCTCAAAACATTGCCCTGCGTCTTAAAAATCGTAGATGAAGTTTGAGACTCCCGTAGGCCTAGGCTAATCTTCTCTATGATGCTCACTAACCCAGCTTACTCTCAGTACTCATTGCTTGCCTGTACTGCCAAATTGCTTGTATACAGCTATGTTTCTGCTTATGTAATGCACAGCTAGACTGTTTTCAACAATATATGCTAAATACACTAAAAATGGAGGTGCGTCTTATATGCCCGTACGTCTTATATGCCGGCAAATACGGTATTTTATTTATTCATTTTTAAACCTCCATGATTTAACATTATGAATTTTAACTTCTTGTGACGAACACAACACTGATCTGAGTGATTGATTGCATGATTTTGATGATATGTCAATTAGTCTAGGGTCATTTTATGCCAAGAGGTTAGGAAATCACGTTCATTGTACATCTATATGTCGAAGAAACTCTAAAACTCATCTTTTGATTCGGTGTGAAACTACACCGTCGAATTCCTTTTAATATTATCCACGTTTACAATTGTTAACCTTAATTGATTGATTAATTTTAACGACATGTCAACCCGTCTAGCGTTATTTTATGTCTAGAGGTTAGGGAATTGCGTTCATTAAAGTTCAAACTAACATTTGTCTGCGTAGTTGTTTCTGGGGATTTTTTTTCTCGTTTTTTCTGGGATTATTTCTGTTTTGCGCACGTTCCTATTGAATACAAATTATTTTAAAACATCAATTTCTCCCATTAATGGAATCCTAACATGCACTACCACTCTGGGTCAAGTGGATCTAAACTAATGTTAATGAAGGGGTAATCCACACTCTGCAGACCCTCAGAGCAAGAACCTCGCTATTAGATGCAGTTTTAATGTCATACCCAGGACACCGCTTTAAAGGTTTTACATCAGCACATTCTAAGCGGCTGACGGGCTGAACACTAAGCTGAGTAAATATCTATGAGCCTGAACCCCTGACTAATAATCACCACTGGTGTAAAGAGTTGGTATTTATACAAATGGAAATATCACACTTTCAAAAGTATATTTTTCTCTCCCCCAACCTTATTGTCAAATTGTCCTTGTACCATACTACACAAAGTAAAGTAGTAAATCAAAATCTCTTCATTTTTTTAAAGACAAGAAATCTCGGCTTTCATAGAAATTAAAGTCATAAATATGATCATAAAATTTTATTTGTGCGTGATAGATAAAATTTGACTCTTTCACCTCTAAAAATCTTGATATAAATTCAGATTTTTTATGTGTTCACTGTTCAGCAAGAGATTATGTCAAAAACGTCTAGACTGCTATCTATATATCTAAACTTTGTCGAAACGGGGCAGTGTCAATTTTCGATACCTTAAATCAGCAGTCTCGATACTTTTTGATTTTTAGTCTTAGTGAAAATGCAGCACCCTCCATACTAACCAGAATTAATCCGTGCAACATTTTATTGTGTCCATGTTAGAAATTCATGTCAACGGTCAGATTTGAGGACGTGAAAGACATCAAAGAAATACAAATACACAGCTTCACACCATGTACCGTATTTGACGGCATATAAGACGCACCCCCATTTCAGCAGGTCAGATTCAGGGGAAAAAGTTTTTAGTGTATTTAAGCATATATGTTGACAACAGTCTAGCTGTGCAATACACAAGCAGATACATAGCTGAATAAAAGCAATTGGGAGTTTAGGGTAGGTAAAAGTACTGAGCGTAAACTGGGTTAGTGAGCATCATAGAGAAGATTAGCCTAGGCCTATGGGAGTCTCAAACTTCACCTGCGATGTATAAGACGCAGGGCAATTTTTTTAGCCACAATTTTCGCTGGAATAAGTGGGGTTGAATATCTTGAAGAAAATTAACATTTTATTCATCATTCATTTCTGGCTTGTTAAATACGGGCTTAGTCTTGATATTTACTGAACTGACTGAAGTGTAATTATAATCTCTTTAAAAGTCCATTCACATACACATACACACACACACACACGCACACGCTCACATGCGCACACACACACACACACATACACACATACACAAATACACATACACACAGATGGTCTCAATACAAAGTAATGAGAAATTCCATTTATCATGTTAACATTACCCGGTCTACAATAAATTTATGTAAATATGTTATTTACTTTCTTTCCTTAAAAATAATCTCAGAAAATCAATATAATGTGTAATAGTTTTCACAGGTAGGCTTACCCTACTTAATTTATTTTCTTACACTTTCACTTCCTTTCTGTTTTTCTTCTATTTCACAATAACTTTCTCTACTCCAGTCTTCTTTTTCTGTGTCATTTCATTTTCCTTCTCTCTTTTTAAATTTTTTCTTTTCATTTATTATAACTTTTTTCTTCCTCTTTCTTTCTTTCTTTCTGTCTTTCTTTCTTTCTTTCTTTCTTTCTTATTGTGTCATAACAAACTATATTTAGGCCATATTTTCTTACTTATATTGGCTCGGACCCAAAGTCACTGCTTGGAACACCGCGGAATTCACACATCCGATAGTGTAAACGCACACGTATTATTTTTCCATTTTATTGACTGTTCGTTCTATATACACCTTAGAAGGAGGCACGGTTAGCGTAACGATTATCGTCGTAGAAATTGAATCAGCGACCCGAGTTCCAATACATATACCCACATTGAAAATCAGGTATTATACATGAGAGAGGAGACTCGGTTGCTAGAAGAGAGAGAGAGAGATAGAGAGAGAGAGAGAAGAGAGAGAGAGAGAGAGAGAGAGAGCTGAGTGGAGACTTACTTGTTCTTCATTTCTTCTTGCTACGTCTAGTCGCCATATTTCCTCTCCTACTTCTTTTGGCTACCATGTGCATAGTCTCTTCTAAGGACTTTCTTTTACACGCTAGTTTTTTCAGTCATGCAATTAATCAAGACAAGACTTTTAATTTCTTGATAAAGATTTATTTAACCCATTCCTATTCGCTGCGTGGGAGAATCAACCTTAGCAGAACACGCCTACTCTGCTTCAATTCTCAGGCGAAACTAAAATCTAATCTAAATCATGTGACGCGCGAAATTCGCGCGTTTGGGGTCAAGGTTACCAACGGACCTGGTATTATTCCACTTGGCTCCTTTGAATTCCCGCTACAGGGTCCGTCAACAATCCATGATACCATATAATATGTAACACCAATCCTTCCACTTCGCGTATAATGCTCTTGGGAAATAAATGAATCCGGATGTCTCTCCCAAGCTATGGGTAAATAGTAGGACAATTTGAGATCTGTATCCTTTGTTAGGCAATTAGTCTAAAAAGGAAGGGTGAATTCAAACCAGCCCTACTTCCTTTTAAATGAGCTTGTATCACATCCTGCCGGTTGTAAAGGGATTGCGTAAAATACATCTCTAATAATGCGAATGTCAGTGCGTCACCTTTTTCAACTTTACTCCTTGGGACCGTAATTAACTACGTGAACCAATTAAAGATATTTCCGGAGTAATCCAGACCGCAATCCAGAAATACTGGATTCCCGAATTTTGATTACTGTGATTGTTTTCGGAAATTTTACGCGATTTATTACATTTTTTTTGTGCGATAAACAATTAAAAAAATCATATACCGTAAATCCTCGAGTATAATCCGCACTTTTCCCCAAAAAATTTAAAGATCAAAATCCTAGTGCGTACTATTATACGAGGTTAAAAATGAAAAATATTTCTCTAAGCAATGTCCGAGTCTCTACTTGCTGTCCGCAATGTTTATTCAGACACATTTTTTTGTGATGTCGGGTGTGAAATATACCTTAATCTAAGCCTGAAAGCAATGAAGTCATAAAAAAATCATCCATAACTTGCAGTAAGCTACATTATTAAAATAAATTATATGGAAAGATGAAATAAATGAAAGTGAATCTTTTGATGTTGACTATGTATCTGACGATGACGGAGATTTAACTACAATGATGCTGATATGTTTACGGAGGACCCAAATAGAACAGTTATTTGATGCTGAAAGTGACGTTTAATTTGAAGGATTTGAATAAATGTTTTTGCTTTTGCTTTTGTAACTGATAATGATAAATATGTAAAGGCAATTTACTTAATATTTCTGTTTTCACTGACGTTATTACTGTTATTTCTGCAAACAAAATGCACAAAAAAGCTACACGTTTACATTATGTTATAATATACAATAAAATAAAAGGATGTTACCCTATACATTTTTACAAACCAAGGACATTATATAGACCTTAACTCAGAAGGGGTGCGTATTATACCCAAGGTTTAGGTTTTTCAGAGGTACAGCCCCCTAAAAATACTCTGTGTATTATACTGTAGGGCGGATTATACTCGAGTATTTACGGTATGTACGTAATACATGAAGTATCATTGTTGGGCGCTCTATAGGAGCTCGCTTAAATTTAAGTTTGTATTATATGAGTTAAAAGAAAGAAAAAGAAAAAACAAATTTATGATTCAACCTGAAAATTCAAATTTAATTTGAGAGTTTCAGTCGACCGATGTTCCCGTGATTTTTAACTCTCAAGTAAAATACACGACACTATCTCGGAAACATAGGCAAGTAGAAGTACTGATCGAAATAGATCTATATATAAATAACCCCGTTATTTATGGGGCGAAATATGCTCATACATCTGGCAAAAATTATGGAATTAGCACACTTCGAGGATGTTTACCTTGTTTTGTTTTTTTTGTTTTTTTTGGTTTATTTGTTTTTTTTAGCAGTAAATAAACTAATAGCAGATAAGACGTTAAATTATTTTATCTTATACCTGAACGTTCTGGCTTTCAAAATATTCCTCAGACAAACTAGATTAAATTATTTTAATATAATATTTTTCCAAGCCATGGAGAAGAGAATATTATTAAATAACCCAATATTGGGGAAAATTATGGAAATTCCTTAAGAAAAAAAGAAGGTTAAATCGAACTTGAACGGACCTAAATTCCACCATCGTATGTCACCCCGCCGAAAGAAAAAATACAAAAATCAGGGAATTAACCGAATTTAATGAATTTTCAGTGTTGATATATTGATATATAGAAGATATAATGCACCAGTTATTTTATTTAAAAACTTTTACATTAATTCAGGTCAGTTAAGTTTGAACCATGTATCTTTGAGGCGTAACACAGATTCTCAAAGAATTAATACTAAGTTGCTCTATACTTCGAAGTAATAGTTCGAGCTTATTTTCTTCTCACTTTCTGAGAATCCTTATATAAGGAATACAGATTCCAGTATCACTAAGCCCTCTCTGTGTTTCTAATCTGGTTACATGTCTCTGTCCAGTGAATCCATATATTATGTAATTTTAACCACCAATTAACTACATAGTTTACCATTTCATATGACTTACAAGTTGCAAGAAAAATTATAAAGCCCTGATGCAAATGACAATTATTTTAAGCTCAATCGGTAGAGCGTCCGACTAGGAACCTCAAGGTTCCGGGTTTGATACCGACTCTCGCTAACTCAGCGTATGAGTGGCACAGGGATCTGTGCAGTAAAGTAAGGAGTTGATGGTAGGTGCAGTGCTCCACCGAAGACACAAACACAATCTCCTTGGTATAGCGCTAGTGAAAGAGTGATTTTCTAAATTAATACAACTTCTACCTCAACTATGGTTTGCGGAATGAGAACAGGATACCCCCGTGGGCTAAATAAAGGGTTAAGTTCGAAGTTCCGTGATGGCTCCCAATTACGACAAAGAAATTTCCCGAGTTTCGAAAAGAGGTTCCCGAGTCGAAAAAGAAGGTTCCCGAATCCGATAGGTTCCCGAGTCCGACAAGAAATACCTGAAGAAGGCCGGAGGGCCATATCGGCCGAAACGTTGTACAAATAACAATGAAGATGGGGACAATAGTCCGAATAATGCAGATAATACTAGGATAGACTCCCTCACTGATTTGCTAATACCGACTCTAGGCCACCCCGAAGAATTTACATTTTTTACTTACCACTGACAAAAGTATGGAATTAGCACATTTAGTGGATTCTTATTTAAGCTTTTTATTTAGCAGTAAATTTAGCAGTAAATAAACTAATAGCAGATAAGATGCAAAACGATTTTCTTTAATAGGTGAATATTCTGGCCTCAAAAATATTCATTAAATAAACAAAATTAAATTGTTTAAATTAATATTTAATATTTTCTTCTGCATGGCTTGGAAAAAATACCATTATTATAACAATTCAATCTAGTTTTTTACGGTATATTTTATCATGTCAGAATGTTCAACTATTAAATATAAATGTTTTTCATCTTATCTGTCATTAATTTATCTACTGATAAATAAGAGAAACCTACGTGAACATCCTCTAAGTGTACTAATTTAATTTTTGGTAAAATTGATATTAGATCTTATAACGATAAATCAAACTCCTATCCTTAAAATTAATACATAATATTTTTCACAGGCACTAACTAAGTATGCTGCATTACATAATGTATTTCTTACTGTTTCACTTCCTTCTTTTTTCTTCCTCTACACCAGTTTTTTCCTTTCACTGTACAATTTCGTGTTCTCTCTTTTTCAATGGCCCTTTTGTTTTTTGCTTAAGGTATATTTTATGACCCCAGAATTTTCAGCTATTAAATGAAAATATTTTTCGTCTTATTTCTTATTAGTTATTTACTGTTGAACAAAATATCTAAGTGAAACATCCTGTAAGTATGCTAATTCCATATTTTGGCAAGGTTTATTATACTTTATAAAGGTTATTCGCTGAGTTGGAGAGGGCCGGTATCGAACCAAGAACCTTGTGATTCCTAGCCGAACATTCTACCGACTGAGTTAAAACCATCGTATGAGTAGCACAGGGATCTGCGCGGTAAAGTGAAGAGCTGATGGTAGGTGTGGCGCTCCACATCAGATGCTAAAAATAATCTCCTTAGTCTAGCGCAATTGAAAGGGGGATAGACTCCCTAGCTATCTGGCTGATACCGACTTTAGGCCGCCCCGACGACTTATAAAGGTAAACAACTTCCTATCCGAGGTGAATACGTAACCTGTAGGGGTTCTTTGGGTTGTGTAATGTTTAGAATTTTAGGCTAGTAGATCATTGTTTCTGGGTTCAGTTCTCGTTATTTTGGCCTTGAACTAAATTAAGTTATGTTTAGTAAATGACTAAGTGTAAGTTATACTAAGAATTAAATTAAGAACTCGTAAATTGTTTGACCTTAAACTCAACCATTGAACTGTTTCCCCAGTGTTCATTATTCTAGGAATAAATTTAGCGTAGATTTTTTTTTTCTTTCGCACACAACAATCCTAATATACACAATACAATGAAGATTCGTGATAATCGATAAAAATATTAAAAAACAAATTTTTTTTTAAATTCTATTGTCCATTTATTTATCACTGTGTTTCGATTTTCTTAATCAATAAACCGTTCAATTCAGAGTATAAGAAAAAAAATGTTTTGTTGATAATTCACAATCAGAAATAGCATTAAATAAGAGGAAGTCTTAAATAGAGAAAAATTTCAACAATACGCTTTCTTTTTCAACTACTTCTGTCAACATCACCGACATCTAAGAAACATTGAAAAATAAATCTTTTTTTCACAGACGTTCGCCGAAGTAATCTACGTATCTTATGTAAAATTAATGGGCAATAAATTGACTAGAATTCTTTCAAATTATATTGAGTTTGCGCTCTTAATCGAAATTCTTGATGTTTTCAATCAAGAAATCATTCGATAAATCGAATTATAAAAATGGACTATAATGTTAGATACAAACATTAACAAGTTAAGCGTTTCTCTTCAAGTTTTCTTTCGATTCGTTTCTTTTCTTTCATGTTTTTTTAAGGAGAGTTCTCTCATTATTAACATTTTTATGCTTATTAAATTTAACAAAATGATCACATGTGTTGATAACAAATAATACATTTTGGTACAAAGCCATTTTCATTAGTGAAATACAGATGGATTTATGGCTAACGGCACAAATAATGAATCGGTGAACAAAATTTAAATCCCGACTACTACGGTGTTGTATTCACTTCCCACTCATGCCCTTTTAGATCTGGTTTGCATACTCCCTTGCCAAGTAAAAAGAATTTCCCCAGGGGATCAAAAGAAGGAGTTTTTCACATTTCAAAAGAGGATACACCTAAGCTTTTAAAAAAACCCAAATTTGGCTTGCTAACATTTTTCCTGGTCCATCTTCTTATCTACCAGACTAGATCTGGTTTGCATTCCCGCCCCAATAAAAAAAATAATCCCCAGGGGTCAAAAAGAGGAGTTTCCAAATTTCAGGAAGAAGATACCGTAAGGTTTCAGAAAATACCAAATTTGGCTTGATAAACAATTTTACCGCGTCCACCTTCCTAATTATCAGACTATAGGAAACAAATGAATTTAATTCTTCCTCAAGATATGGGTAAATAGCATGTCTATTCGAACCATTCAGCATTCTAAATCAATGATTCTTCGGGGCATAATAATAGGTAAGGTGTTCTATATGAATAAAGTGTCACTGCCGAGACTCGAGTTGGAACACTGATTGTCAAAGAATAAAAATGGCCGATCTCCATCTGATACAATTAGAGGTACAGTGCTGTTTGGATTGAGAGGACTTGCAATGATAAATTGTCGCCGGTGCTCTGTGGTGTTTTAAGCGACTCCGTATTTTTCATAAGAGAACATGTATTACGGATAAGAAATAATTTTTCGTTTATCTTTATTTCTGTCCCTTAATGCTTCTAATTTTTTTTTTGTAATTAAATACATATGATATAGTTATTTTTTCTTCTATTATTTACAATATGTACATAGGACATTACAAGATATGGTCATTAGTTTGAGAGCCCAACTATTCTCCCCCTAACTATGGGTAAATAATATGGAAGACTGGGATCTTTAACCTAGGTATGGGAACTAGTCTTTGAAAAAGGAAAACTCTGAAATTCAATCTACGTAGAGCATATATGCCTAGGAACCACAAGGTTCCTGGTTCAATACCGACCCTCGCCAACTCAGTGTATGAGTAGCAGAGGGATATGTGCAGTTGCAAAATAAGAAGCTGGTGGTTAGGTGTGGAGCTCTGCCTCAGATGCCAAAAAACAATTCTCCTCGGTCTAGCGCTATTAAAAGGGGATTATACTCGTTTCGCTGTCTGGCTGATCCTGACTTTACGCCACCCCGAAAAAATGACCTTGTTCATGTTCTGCTCGTGTGGAATGGGTTTGTGTAAATCTGCATAGACCAAATAATGGATGTGAATAGACTTAGATGGTGGGCAATGCATTTCCTGAAACATATATCAATTGATGATTAACACAGATGACAATCTACAATGAATCAAAATTCACTGTTTCTGCTTTTTCTTTATCTGAGATCGAACCCTAACGTCTGGTACCAATGAAAATACGCCACTCTATTCCACCCGGGGCGTTCACGTGACGTAGTGGCTAACGTGCTGCGACCCGCGATACCGTAGTAATCAAGTTCGAACTCCAGTTGCGCTATTACGTTCATTTCGGACTATGAATCCCTTCATCCCCCAACTATACGTTAAATAGTACAACTACACTTTCTACAAGTATAGCATCGGCATTAAATAACCCACGAAAGTTGATATGCTCCTAAACAAAGAAAGAAACCATCCACAAAACAACCGTTACTACAAGAAAACTCAAAAGTATTCTACTTATGAAGCGACTATGTAATTGTTCCGTGTGTGATAAATATATCATAGACTTTATAGTCGATATTAATCTATAACGAAATGAGACTTTTTTTGCTTCATTTCTGTTTTCTTTTTGGAAGTGGCTATCTTTCTGAGTACCATTAGCTGTACGTTTATACATTTAAAAAGCTTTTATCTATTTTTTTATCAGATAGTTCTTCAAACACTAATAGTCATAAGTGTTGTCAAGTACTTGTAATATTTTAATAACAATGAGATTTAATAGAACTCTTCAGATATACAAACAATATATCTTATGTAGAAATATATTTTCGTAAAAGCGAAGACTACTTTTGAAAGCCGCCCTGTCGGCTGGGGCGTTAGAATGCACCGACTGTACCTCTGCACCTGTTGGCTGTGGGTGGCGACCCGTGATGCTTAAGAATAGAGCCCAGGTGGATGAGCAGTTCATGACATGCAATACTCCACTTTGGCCCTATCTTGGGTTAGACGGGCGGTCGGAGAGGCCCCCTCCGATCAATCGACTGGTCACGTCAAGCCCTAGCACCTATATGATTTTCCCAACCCTATTGCCCTTATGGCAAGTCCCAACCCCTTTTTATCCTATGGGTGATAGAAGGCGGTGGCTGCGGGGTCTACATTTCCTGGGAATGAACGTTAAACTCTATCTGATGGTGAGGTTCCAGTTCTGGAGGTTTGGGGAATGTGGAGCACCCCTTCATCACCATTGCTCCCTGGTCCACTCTGACCCGGATTGGTAGTACCTGTTAGGGTCCCATCTATGGTTTAAATAGAAAAATGTATTTATAAAAAAAATTGTATTATCCATTAAGAATTGATTTTATTTCAAAACTTTATCGGCATTAAATGACCACTGAGGTTGATATGCCGTAAAACAAAAACAAAACAAACCAACCAAACCTTTACTTTTGAAAGATATTGATAGAATTATTTTTGATATATAATTCGTCGCATCAAAATTAATTATAAAACAAGAAACATTATAATTCCTCCTATTTATAAGTCACTGTTAGAATTTCTTATATAGGGTCACCGGCATTAATATACCACAAAAACTGATGGTGAGGCTCAAGTTCTAGAGATTTAGGGGTTTGGAGTACCTTCTTCATTACTATTACTCCCAGGTCTATCTCAGAAAATAATGGACCATTACATTAAAAAGGTTAAACATAAACGTGAAAGAGGAGAGAGAAGTGTGAAAGGAAGAAATCAAGTGACAACAAGAAAAATCAACTACAATACGAATTCTTACGCAAAGGGTTGGAAATTGTTAAATATAATAAATATTTCTCTACATTTTTTAGACAATGGACACATAGCCTAGTGGTAATAAAGAAGTTAGATTAAGACATTTCTATGTGACAGTTATCTCTAGACTGCAGGTTCAATCCTGGTCAAGGGCGACAGTAACATAGAATAATAATTAACACAGCTTAAACACCTGTACCCCAGCTATGGTTAGCGGAATGAGAACAGGATACCCCCCGTGGATTGAATAAAGGGTTAGGTTCAAAGTTCCGTGATGGCTCCGATTACGACAAGAAGGTTCCCGATTACGACAAGAAGGTTCCCGAGTTCGTGAGGGTTCCCGAGTCCGAGAAAGTTCCCGAGTCTGACAAGGAATACCTGAAGAAGGTCGGAGGGCACATCGGCCTAACGTTGTACAGATAACAATGAAGATGAGGACAAATAGTCCGAATAATACAAATAATACTTAATAAATAGAATTCTCAACGATTTATCTAAGATATTATTTCTATGAATGAAAATGAAAATGATGCAACCTCAAATAGATAATGGATCATTCCATTAAAAAGAACAGCATAAACGTGAAAAAAAGAGAGAGAGGGGAGAGAGGAGAGAGAGAGAGAGAGAGAGAGAAAGAGTCAAAGTAGAGAAGATTGAAAGAAAGAGAATAGAATAGTGAAAGAAAAAAAAGGAAGAGAAAAGATGAAAGAACGGAAATGGATGAAAGAAAGTCACTAAATCTTACGCGAAGAATTAAAAATTGTTAAATTCAAATAGAAGTCTACAACGAAGTTTATCTCTGGTTTTTCAGGGAAATAAAGAAATGAATCGATGAGTGAAAGGATATGATGCGACAATTTTTTTAAATCCTGTTAATTTTCTTCTTGGGTAGAGAATGAGGAGATACATCAGAGATAGAAAGGAAGAGTAGAATCATAAGATGACGAATAATCATTATCATCATCTAACATGAAATTTCTATAGGTCCAACTAGTTTGTAGTAAGAATAGTTATTTGAGCTATAATTTTTTTACTATTTTTTTTTTTTTTAGTTTTTCACACCAGCGTTAGCTGATGGTCTTTTACTGGAGTTTTAGGGAAAACAAGTCTCCTCAGGTCTCCAGTACTCTCCTGAGTATTCCAGTGATTTCAACAATGCTGTTGTCTGGATGGTCTCAATTCTTTCTCTGATTTCCTGTCTTTTTTCCAAGGCTTTTGGGATCGTTACACGTGCTCCTAACTGCTGTTGGTATCACTTTTCCCCTCATATTACACAGGTTTTTTTCAAATCTCTATTATATTATTATTATTATTATTATTATTAATTATTTTGTTTTGTTGTTGTTGTTGTTGTTGTTGTTGTTGTTGTTGTTGAAAAGAATAAGAAGAAGAAGAAGAAGAAGAAGAAGAAGAGAGAGAAGAAGAAGAAGAGAAGAAGAAGAAGAAGAAGAAGCATGCATAACTGTGTGCAAACAAATAATTATTACTAAATTAAAACAATAACCATAACAATGAAAGCATATAATTATTAGTATTAGACAAAGATACTTGAAACCAACATCAGTTTGCAAATTAATTGTTTTAGATCGGAACACTTGATATCATAGAACTGTGTGCATTGAAATATAGTGTTAACAAAATTATCTCAATAAACGCCATAATTTCTATTAATCTATCTATACATATACAAAGGGCAGTTGTGTATATGTGTATGTCCGGAGGAAACTTCGAAATAAAACAATTAATGACAAAGTAAATATATATATATACACTCACTACCACCAGGCTTGGTTTTGAACAAGAATAATGAAGATTTTAATTTATATTTGGAAGATATTTAAAAATCAAAAATTTCTATAGTAACCAAAGGTAATTTGAAAGATGATGTTCATTGATTGATTAATCGCCTCATTTATATTGTATTTTTTTTAAATGTAAATTATTGAATTAAAATTTCTTATATCTTTGTTATATATTTACGTGGGTATTTTATGGGCATCCAGTGGGGATCTAACTTGTGATAAGTAATAATGGATATCTACGAGACTAACTTTTTAAAAGTACCCCCTCTACCCAGGTGACACGGGTAGCCACTTCGATTATATAAGTGCGAACAAAAAAATAAATTAACAAAAAATATTGACACTCATGTTACCGTTTTTAGAGAGAAACACTTGAAGTCTATAATTAAGGATTTCGAAGCACCAGGTGCTTCGTTTTCACTCAGGTTTTCAAAAAACTATAACTGATGAGAAGGCATTTTGAATGATTCAATTAAGCAAAACGAATTATGTTACTGTTGTGAAGAGACATTTGATTAATTACTGGACAATTCATCTACGACCGCACAAGAAAGCTAAATAACAGGCATCAGTCCGGCGAGACCATCAATATCTTAGTAATTGGAGCGTGTTCGTGCTCGTTACATCTGTAGTCCACAGAAATTCACAATTCCTAATATAGGAGTTACACATTTCATATCAGACTGTTTGGAAAAGTTTGCATAAACAGTTGATGGTTATTTCCTATAAGTCTAACATGATCAAAGGGGAACCACTCTTGACTGATAAATTATTTTATTTATTTATTGATCTACTAGGAAAAAGAAGACAGGGTTAGGCTTAGGGTTTAGGGTTATGGTTATGATTTAGGGTTAGGTTAGGGTTATGATTTAGGTTAGGGTTAGGGTTGGGGTTAGGGTTAGTTCAATGGGAAAATAAATAAATAATTTATTAGTGAAGTGTGGTTCCCTTTTGTTACATAATCTATGCGGTTGCATAAGATTATTGTCGGTCCCCTGTAATTCTGAGGGGATGACCCTTTTCATACCATGGCCGGGTCCCCATGGAAAATTACAGAAGTTCGCCAAAATACGTGAAGTCACGTGGACCTTTTGAGTCCCCAGTTTCAGTTAGCGTCAGCAGAGCAGTCGGCCATTTTATGCTCTGCCCTAAACTGGATATTATTTAGTTACATGAAATGTATAGTTAAGGAAATAAAAGTTTGATAGTAAATATGTTCTTGTGGTTGATGAATGTCTTGGTAACAAGACTAAGACATGAATCCAGGACAACCAGCCAGCAGGAACATAGCAATAGAAAACCAGACCTTAGGAGATCCGGGACGCTAGACCAGACCAAGTCAAGATATTAGAAGATAGAACCAAAGCCGACCAGAAGAAAAGACGACCAGAGATAAGAATTTAAGAAAGGGTATACAAAACTTGATCATGTTAGATTTATAGGAAATAACCCAGTTGATTAATGGTTTTCGACAAACCTCCGTTATTGCAAAATCTGATTTGTTTGTTTGTTTGTTTTGTTTTACGGCATATCAACCTCAGTGGGTCATTTAATGCCGATAAAGTTTTTGAAAAATAAATCAATTCTAATGGATAATACAATTTTTTTATAAATACATTTTTTCTATTTAAACATCAGATGGGACCCTAACAGGTACTACCACTCCGGGTCAGAGTGGACCAGGGAGCAATGGTGATGAAGGGGTGCTC
>JALAJA010000543.1:0-29967 GCA_023376005.1 Doryteuthis pealeii | reverse complement strand
CAGTGATAAAATAAATCATCAGGCTAACTCTTATTCAGAGAGAAAGATTTTAAAATCTTAATTTTTGCTATCGTGATATATGAAAACTTTATCTATCCAATGTTATTTCTAAGGTATCCTGTTTTTACCTAGTAGCTGACTATTCCACTTCTGATTTGATAGTCGATATTTAAACTAAGTTTGATTTTCAATGCAAGGAGACTTTCTCCACTTTAAAAATTGTCGCCATACAATCTTCATAGGTCGACTCACTTCCCATTCAAGTTTCTGTGCATTTCACTCTCCGTTGAACGAAGCTGAATTTAGTAAATATAAGATCTGAAACGACGCCTTTTCCATTATGGCTTTTTTCTATCGCCAGACAAAGATGGAAATGTCCAGATCCACCTGTGATATACGTATATATTTTCGAGAAAAAAATATATACAAAGGAAATGTGCATTTCCTTTCAGCAATAGCAGTAGCTGAGTAGCTAGTTCATTGATAATTATTATTGCAGTGTGTTCAATCCTTGTTGTGCGCTCCATATTGATAAGCCTTGTGTCATACTGTTTCAACCGTGATGGATCTTCTATGTAGTCTGTGCCAGACGAATCTAAATTGAATAATATCATTAATATTCATATTTTGTTCGGAAATTGCATATCTTTTATTTTTTAATCTAATCAAATTCCCAGTAAATAAGTCTTTGACTCCTGATGAATTCTGTAGAAAATATCTATTTTTCTCCGATGAGAGATCAGTTCATAGAATTTCTTATATATCAATTAAGAAATTGGATTACATTTTTAGTCAGTCAGCATTTGTGATGAGTTCTTTGATGAAGTTTCTTCTTTTCATTATTTTTCTTTATAATTTGGTGTTTGATCTGTACGTAGATTAATAAGATGTATCACCTTTATGTAAGTTTGCTCAGAATTGACAGAATTTTTAATCTGGTTTCCTTCTTTAATCTATTGACGATGCAAACATTTATATATAATATATATATATATATATATATATATATATATATATATATATATATATATTGTTGGCCCATAGATATTCTGATGGAAATCTTGACCCGGCATGCCAGCATTAATTCCATATGGCAAACCCTCTTCTTTCAGTGAAACTACATATTCCTGGACGATTGTCCAAGTTATACAATTCTTTTGAATTGAAGAAATGCAGATGACACAGATTTTATATAATAATAATAATAATAATAATAATAATAATAATAATAATAATACTCGTGTTCCTACAAAATATGACCGTTATCATCTTGCAACACCCTCTGGTTAAAAAGGGAGCAATCCAAATCGTTCAAGATGAAATGCAAAAATGTAAATCCTATTTATCTGGCGTCACATATCCACCGAATTCTTATTTCACCCATTTTAAATTAAAAATCGTTCTAAACAAAATAAAAATGCAAAGAAGAAGATAAAAATAAAGAACTTAAAAAGAAGAATATATAAAGAACAAAATATAATAAAAGCGATCTATTGAAAAATTAGTTTTGTTAATCTATACATAAATAAAGATAAGTAAGTAATTTATTTTTTAAAGACTTTTTATATCTCGGGCAGAGTCGGGTAGCTCTGCTACTACTACTACTACTACTACTACTACTACTACTACTACTACTACTACTACTACGAAGAAGAAGAAGAAGAAGAAGAAGAAGAAGAAGATTCTAACTGGTTAAGTGTTAGATTTTGCAGTTCCATCAGATCCCAGGGTGATGATGAAAGAAAGAAAGTAAACGAAAAGATAAACAAATCCACCTATGAATGAAGTCCCTAGCTGAAGCGGTGCCTGCTGTATATAAAAAAAATAATTTGTCGATTGAAGGCGTTTTTATCGACAATCTTTTTTGTGTAACGTTATGGCATCAATTAGCGATATGTAACGTAGCGGGTTTAGTTTCTTTCACGTTACCAAATCGCATATAAGTTATGTGGCCGTCGTCTTTCTCATAAGGTGTGGAACTTCTTGGGTTGTTTACAACTCCACACACTCGCAGAATCTAGTAGTTCTTTGGTCAGTATCAAGCGGGTGAGTATCAACTTACACAGGCCGCGTGCTCCTCGTTACGGCCAATTGACTTGTTGACAAGTTTGTTGTTTAATGGTTTTCATTCATGAGTTCCCTGGCGTGTAGTAAATAAAGATGTGGACAGTATTTCCCACTTTTCATGAATTTATTTTCTCAATGAAATTTATTGAGAGAGAGAGATAGTCGGTTTCCTTAAATATGTTTTTAATGATGCTCTTAACTTCGTTCCAACGGTCAGTACCAATTATCAGGCTTAGGTATGTTTTTACTTCGTGCAGTGTAAAATATTACATCTCAGGTTTCACACATCAGCGACACCATATCTCCATTCCAGGACCCCAGTCGCTCACCTCTCACCAGCTCGGTCAAACCAAACTCAACTGACCTTTCTCCCTCGGTCCCCCGGAACTCAACTGATTCAAAATCTAAGGTTCCCTCATTAAATAGAAATCGAAGTGGAATCTTCTAGAATCTTCTCGAACCTTTCGAACGTACTAACTGTTTTACCAAATTACACGTGTCACTTAAGAGGTCGACGGGTCAACCATCCTTTCTTCTGACAAACCGATTAAACTAAATTTTACTAGCATAATCCCAGACTTAATGGCTCCTAATAGACTCAAAGGTGCTAATTAGTTTTACATTGCTTCCCCACTCCCGTAAGATCTGAGAATCATGATACATCCTATTAAGGTTTCTCTGTGTCTGGCACAAGGCCACAAATATGGTGTTCCTAGGTCCATTATGCTACATTTGTTTTTTGAAGGCGTTAAAAGTAAGCCATATTTTTAAAAGGTTAAAATATTTACATTTACCTGTCAAAAAAAGACTGGAGGTGGTAAAATATCGCATTAACTTTTTGGGAAACGCCTTAGGCGCTGGTTGTTTTTTGGAGTTTTTTTTTTTTTTTCAATATTTTCAAAAATATGGCTTACTTTTAACGCCTTCAAACCACGAAAAAAATAATTTGTCGATAAAAATCGACAATTTATTTGTTCATATACAGCAGCACCGCTTCAGCTTGGACTTCATTCATAGGTGGATTTTTTTTTTTACCTATCACCGCCTAGCATTTTTTAAGGCCGGGACGGAACTCTGCGAATAGTACCCAATATTGTACTGTGTTTGCGATAAGTTGAAACACAGAAACTTATTGGTTTTTACCTGAGCTTCGGTTCGTGGGTGGCCTCCACATTAAATGGACCTTTGTGTCTGACCGCATAATGGGATATGCGGAAAATAACCAGAAACTTATGGATTTTTTGTTAGACGAACGAAATCTAGTGAATAAAAAAATAGTAAAAACTCATATTCATATAAGATAAAAGCATTAATTAATTTGCGTTAGTTTTTTTTCTAAAAATGCCATATGTTAAGAAATACACTCAATGTGTTGAGTTTTGAAATAACAGGAGGTTTATGGATTAATGATTCCGTGTTCCGTAAAAGACTGGATGCTGTCAAGATTGACAATAAGTATTTAACCAACTTCACTGTCACTTTCAGGATGTAAGACAAGGTCAATTTTTCTGTGGAATACAAATGGTTTGAATTCAGTATTCTTTCCCTTATACTAGCTACTTTGCCAAGGCAAATAATCAACACTGTCATACTATTTACCAATATATGGAGGGAAAGCAGATGGATTCATGTCTGTGTCAAGAGCATTATCGCGAGGTTTAAAACAACAAACTTCGTTCAAGATTTGAACTTTTTTCTCAGATTCCATTTCCTATAGAAATTAAATGTTACCACTAAACGCGCCTACTAGGATTACTGCCCTTTTTGATAGTTACTACCAGCAAGATAATCATGGTAAAGTGGTTTGCCTAAATACTTATTTGCCTACTTTCTTTGGCACCATTTTCTGTGACATGTTAGTGACGTGATATTCGTGGCCCGAATATCCTATAATGAATCGAAATATATTTGTGCTAAGAGAACGTAAGTATTCTCTTCGTGAATTTAATTCAGTTTATCGATGCAGATTATCGTACTAATAATTGTAAAGCTAAAAAATGATGGAGTGGAAATACGTATAAAATTTATCTATAAATTATTACTATCGTATAAAACTAATTCTTTTATCGTATAGTTGATTTTATTAAAACAAAAATACTTAAAACATGGACAGTACAATGAGAAAATGTACACTCGTAGAGTGAATAAAATATTCGGTTTGAAATTCTCAAAAAGGCTACCGTCTAAAAGAGATATCTGAAAAAGACTGAAAGATACAAAAATCGATATTTTCTGACTATAATAATCAAAATGTAGACACTAGCACGAATACGTGCATAATGAATTATTATAACTTTTCCTTTGTTTGTTTGGCTTGTTTTGTTTTACGGCATATCAACCTCAGTGGGTCATTTAATGCCGATAGTTTTGAAATAAATCAATTCTTAATGGATAATACAATTTTTTTTATAGATACATTTTTCTATTTAACCCATAGATGGGACCCTAACAGGTACTACCACTCCGGGTCAGAGTGAACCAGGGAGCAATGGTGATGAAGGGTGCTCCACATTCCCCAAACCTCCAAAACTGGAACCTCACCATCAGATAGAGTTTAACGTCATTCCCAGGACATGTAGACCCTCAGTCACCACCTTCTAGAACCCATATGATAAAAAGGGGTTGGGGCTTGCCATAAGGGCAATAGGGGGGAAAATCATATAGGTGCTAGGGCTTGACGTGACCAGCCGATTGATCGGAGGGGGCCTCTCCGACCGCCCGTCTAGCCCAAGATAGGGCCAAAGTGGAGTATTGCATGTCATGAACTGCTCATCCACCTGGGCTCCATCCTTAAGTATAACGGGTCGCCACCCACGGCCAACAGGTGGCCCCATTGGGGGAGTCTTACCCCTCTGCAGAGGTGCAGTCGCGGTGCATTCTAACGCCTCAGCCGACAGGGCGGAACTTTTCCTTTAATCTTAAATATAATTTCTAATTCTTATAAAAAACTAATTGTTAAAATAATTAAACATGATTTTATCTTTGGCAGCTAATGGCCGTTATCTCCAAGTGGAAGTTTCATCCTGTTTCAATTCAGTTTTGTTGGCAACTTGTGGCGAAATTGAAGGGCAGAGCTGTGACGAGCGGATTCCAGCCTCCACAAACAAAGCGCGTCAGGATATGTTTGGCCTGTGCGAAGGGGAGGAGTGTGCGAGTGGCCACGGATTTTTGAACTCGCTACCTCCTCGTAGCTGAAATGCTGTTGGCAGAAACCCGGATGAGGTATGTCGGAACTGGCATAAGGGTAGCCGAACGAGCATAAACAAAACGGACAGTCGCTGATACTGCGAGTGAGGAAGAAAAGCAAGTGTTTGACGACAAGTGAAGTCTGACGACTGCTATTTGGGGTGTCAGGAAGTGAGAGTAACGTGCTCAGTTGGTAGAGACTGTGCTGACGGCGAAAGGAATTTACATTCGTTTGCTAGAGAAAACTTGCAAAAGATTAATATTATCTTAAATCTTTAGACCATTCAAAAGACAACTCCAATAATAAAAGTCTAATAAAATACAACTTTAACTTAAAATATTCAATTGTTAAACATGGCTCCTCGTAATATATATCCACAAAAACAAATGTCATTAATTTGTGCTTATGTCAGAAAAAATATTTACGCTTCAAAATATTTGTGTAATAACGATTCCGCCTGTCAGTATATATTCACGATGAGAGATTACCGGCATTTCATCCACATTGTCTGTAGAGAGCAATTTCTTCTTGTACTGGTGTATTTGCGAAGAAGCGTTGGATCATCTGCCTAGTCTGTACTTGTAAATGGTTTCAATAGGATATCGCTGTCTTTTTGCCTTTTTTAATGTGAAATCTTTTTCTTTCATTAGATCTAATGACGTTCGTCAAAAGGTCTAGGCATATTATGAATATAATGCTAATGTATCTCCTTGTAGGGACTCCAGTGATGATGTTAAAGAAATATGTGCCACCATCCAGTGAACGAATCATTACTTGAGTGTTTTGGGGAACATCATTTATAGCGGTAACAGTTTCTTTTGGATAACATATGCTAGAGTATTTGCCCCATTTTCCCTCTGTTTATGAAGTCAAATGCCTTGCAGAAATCTACAAACAATAGTTTTGCCTCGAGATTTGTGTGTGTGTGTGGGTGGGGGGCTCTTCTAAGAACGAAAATAGTTAGAATCTGAAAAGTTTTCGATTTCTTCGAAAATCGTTTTGATTTTACCAAATGGTTTTCTCTCCTTCAGATCGAGTACAATTGAAAGAAAGACATTTTATATATATATATATATATATATATATATATATATATACTTCTATTATTATACTAAAGCTGAGTTTATCAACCTTCTCCAGCTAAAGGATTTTCTATTCATAAATAGAAAAAAATCCTTTAGCTTTAGATGGACACAATATTTATACTTAGATATTCCTTTGTGTTAGCACTACAAAGTGTATGAAAAAATTCAGTTAATTGGCTTTAATTAGCGTAATTAGCAATTAAGTCAACGACCGACCAATCCCTGTCTTGGAGATTACCTGTTTCTCTTCCCATCTCGCTTTGTCAGTTAAGTTAACTCTCCTCCCACTTTCTATTTGTCAGTTAGTAAGAGTGAGCCTGTAATAACTGAAAAATCAGCAGTCAGGCCGTGGGTGATGGGATGGGGGGGGCCATCCCATCACCTACGGTACTCCGTAGATTCACCCCCCTTTCATTTCTCCAGGCTAAGAGAATTTTTTTTAATAAAGTGGCGTAAATCAGACTTTAAAATAGATTTTTTTGAATTACTTTAATTATTAATTTATAGAGTCAAATTTAACATGATTATTAAACTTACTTTAAATATTTCATGTTGGGTAAAAAAAAAAGTAGTTTATATATTTAAATGTGATGGGATCTTATTCAAATGAGCAAAAGTTGACTCCCCCATCGTTTAAATAAAACAAACTAAAAGAATACATTGCTGACTAACTCTTTGATTTTGGTAATTTATCTATCTTAAATTAGTGAATCAATCAACTTATTTGGTAAGTAGATAAATTGCCTTTGTTTCTCTTTTCCGAAAAATCAGCTTATTTTGTTTTTAAAATCAAGATTTGTGGTTAAACTTCGCAAATTTTTTATAAGAAGTATATATTAACATTACCGACAAAAACTTAGTTACCTTAACCCCTAAACTGTAACGGAATTCGCAAAAAAAGTTAATTCACAACTGTCATATATCCCCAAAATACGTTTCCGTTTTAATTTTGACGACGATTTGCAAGTTTAACCGATTTAAGATTGTTTTGAGATTAAAAAATGTATGAGATAAATAATACTCACACACAAACAAACCAATGCCTTTTATTGTAACTAAGTTTTTGTCGGTAATGTTAATATATACTTATAAAAAATTATTTATGTTTCCTACAGTTTTTAATACAAAACAAATCAAGAGTTTATTAGAAAATAAGTTGTTTAGAATTAAATTGTCAGCTACGACATAATTTATTTACTAAAAGAATAGGTAAATGCCTCATGATTTAACTCTTAATATTATTGAAAAAGAAAGTTGGGAAAATCAGAATTACAATGTCAGAAATTATTTATAATAAAATTTTAACTGAACGGTAATATCTGCTTTCTGGATATAAACGGGAGAATTATTTGTTTCCAAATAAAATAATACATTTCTTCAAACACTGTTTGTTTGAGTTTTTTTACAGAGTATAAAATATACATGCGTCACGGATTAACTATTAACTTATGGACCCAGAACTCAAGCAAGATATTTTTATACAATATTTTCTTTGATTAAATAAATACGATTTTGCTGTACATTAAAGAAAAGTATTTATTTTAAATTTTATAAATTTTTAAAAATCCCTGAAAAATAAAATAAAAATGTAGACAATAGGAACTTTTAATATAAAATTCTTTTGAAAATAATCTAACAATTAAAAACAACAACAAAAAAGAAAAAGATACATATTTTTTTCTTATTTACGAGATTTAAGTTTCAATGTTTAAGATGCCCTAATTCCAAAACCGATTTATTAGTGAATTATCTTTTTTTACATATGTTTCATCATTAAATTGTCTTTCGAAAAAATGTAAAATTTATTTATGTACAAAAAGAAAAAAAAAAAAAAATCTTGGTACGGGGGGATCAACGCGCGAAAACTTATTGGTGCATATCGCATTAATGCGTTCTGGCCCTTTGCCTTAAAAAACGCTACATGATGCCTTCTGAAAATTCGAACCGTGCTATTTATGAACTTCCTACCTGGGTAAAGAAGAACAATTTCCTCATAAATTCCTACAATAAAATAAATTGAACCCTCATTTTATGTCTGTGTTTTGCAATAAATGTTTTATTTTTCTTGCACCCATTATTTTACAATACTAAATATATTTTCTTGGAGATATGTTAGCACCATATATATTTATAATATGCCTAGACTACATAAGTAAACATCATTAGATGTTATAAATAATTTTTTTTTAAAAGGCAAGAAGCAGACAATATTCTGCACGAATGCAGCATGGAACATCACCCTCTATGTGAACTCCGATAAAACCAAGTTCATGTGTTTTTAAAATTAAGGAGGCATCTCCACGTTCGATGATAAACACTGGAAATTGTGTTACAATTAACGTACCTAGGTAGTAATATCTTATCTAAAGAAAGCCATGTTAATCAATGCATAGTGAAAGGCATGGTCTTCCATGGAATATCAGTCATATAGAAATCTGATCTCATTGACAAGTTAAAGCAACAATTCTTCACAACCATAGCTGTATCATTGCTACTGTACAACTGTACCACTTGGACACTAACATAGCACCTAGAGAATAAGCTACATGGGAACTGCACAAGAATGCAGTATGTAATTTCAAAAAGTTGTGGAAGCAACACCCCATGAGAAAGCAGCTGTATGGCCACTTGCCACTTATCACACAAACAATCTGAGTAAAATGCTGGACACTGCTGGAGAATCAAGGACAAACTCATGGTGTTTTTATATGGAAACCAGCAGACAGGCACGCCAGTGTGGACTGTTGAGCAAAGATGTACATTGACCAACTCTGTGCAGATATTGGATGCTGTGAAGAGGACCTCTTGAGAACAATGATTGATTGATAGGGTAGGGTTGGCTAGAGATTGTCATGGATATCCATGATAAAATCCTACTTACCTTTGAATTACAAATTAACTAACCAAGTGACTCTTCTCTTGTTCTTCCTTTGGTCATTTGAAAATGTTACTCCAGTTTAAATAACTTATTTGGACAGTTTGGGAAAAACTTTAAATTAGTGAAATAATATTATCATGTGATTTTTTTCCAACAATCTAAACCCGAGCACAATGGGTGACCCAACGGGTCACGTATTTTCTAGTATATATATATATATATATATATATATATATATATATATATATATATATAATATACTTTCATGAATCTAATCGGGGCTTAGAATTCGCTGAAATACACATCTTCAGAGGGGGTAAGATCACATCTCCCCAATAAAGGAGTGCCCTGACACTAAAATGCATTTCGATGATGAGATATCCCATTCTGAAGCTCGGAGTACCCATTCGTTGCCATTAAATTTAGATCTTAACCCAGACCCAATGTGGTAGTACTGTTAGGGACCTGTCTATGGGTCAAATAGATATGTTTAAAAAGTTATTCGAATTAGATAGGGACCGTATAAAACCTCTTTAACAAACACCATATTAAACATACTAATATAAAATGTAAAATGTACGCGATTCCCATTTACCGCTACACATAGAAATATCCCCTAGTGCCATTGGCATACCGTTAGAATCGACCACCAATCAATCATTGATTAGTTATCAACTTTGTTCAACCGATGATAAAACATCTGATGTTGCCAAAACAATTTGAATATGGTTTAATGCTACATTTTTATTCTTCTTCCTTGACGTTTTCCTTCAAGAAAAAGTTTCGTATTGCCAAAACACTAAATCAAATTGGACATAAGATTTCAGCTTAAAAAACAAAATAAATTCATAGATATTCGACAATTCCTAGTTTACAATAAAATTAGTACCCTTTTATCTCAAATCTTTCACCCTGCAATTTCTGACTTGACAACCTTTTATATATGATTTTTATGTGAGCTTTTCATTTTATTTCCCAATTAAATAAAATGTAATCGATTTTGAACCTCTGAGAAATATAGTTCTTACTCCTGATGGCGACACAGATTTCTTTGAAATTGTTGCTGGACTTCTACAAGGAGATACATTATCACCATATGTATTTATAATATACCTAAACTGTGAATTACGAACATAATTAGATCCCATAAAAGAAAAATGCATCACAATAAAAAAAGGCAAGAAGCAGGCTCATATCACGCGCAGACATTACGGATGCCGAACTACGAAGATGATCTGGACTTTCTTGCAAATACACCTTTGCCACAAGCAGAACATTGCTTAGATAGCCTGGAAGAAAGCAGCACAGAACATTGGATACTATATTTGAACTCCGATAAAACTGATGTTTGTGTGCTTTAAAAAATTAAGGAGGCAAAATCGGTGGAACAATTCATTGTTACCTAGGTTGTAATATTCTCATCCACAGAAGCGATATATAAATGACCGGCATGGGAAGGCATGATCTTGCAATAGACAGATAATCAGTCATACGGAAATCCGATCTCCTGACTAATTAAAACGATAAATTCTTTCGAAGAAGACTATGGTGGCAGTGTGGAGAAGCGGGAAGTACTCATATGTGACGTTTTTCTATTGGAAACATCAGAAAGGCCTCACCTGTGTGGAACGCACAGCAAAGGCCCTACATGGGATCAGCTCTGTGCATGAACTGGATTCTGAACAGAGGACATCCACGGTTAAGTTTAAATGGATTGAAAAAAATATTTATTAAATAATTCATTTTAATTAGAATCACTTTTTTTGAATTTTCACCATTTTTTTAAATTTTCGAGATTATTCATATCAAATAAAAACGTGTTATTTTTTATTTTTTCTCAGGTTCTTTTATCCTTTCAGGGTATTTCTTGCGGCAGTTTATCCACTTGCTCTTGTCTTGTCAGTGATTTCGGACCATATGACCTATTTAGCACCCCTTTTGCTGTCCGTTTCATTAAGATATTTTTTTTCATTTACACTGTCAAACATCGTTGTTTGTTAGGGGCTTAGGTTATGGGTTTTTGATTATGGGTTAGGCATTAGGGTTTATGGGTTGGGGTTTAGGGTTAGTATTATAATTTTTAAAAAACTCTAAAAATCATCTGTTAACAAACAACCAGATTGTTGACAGTACTGTAAATGAAAAAGTGTTCTTATGAAACGAGACCGCAAAAGGGATGCCTAAACGTCCTATGGCCGTGATTTCAACAATTTTAGAATACTGAAAAATCACACTAACTTATTTTATAAACAGAAGGGTTATAGGATATAAGTGAAAGATGAGCCATAGAAATCAATGGAAATATGTTGATGTCTGAATAATAACGTTATGAATTTTTTGAATAAATGATTTGTCAAATTTATCTCAAAAAATTTTTCCTTCTTCCAAACAAAACTATGCGATCCTAGTATTTGTTCTGTTTACGAAGCGACTAAAGCAGAGATATTGTATTCCACCGATTTCAAAATCTTAATGTCATGCATGCCTTGAAAATCAGCTATTCAAAATCTTGATTTTACCTGAGTACAAACAGAGCCCAATAACTTACTAGTAAGAAAATAGACAACTATTTTCAGTCTCGCAGCCAAAATCCAAAGAAGGAATCTTTATTCTTATGATTGACATCATCTGTTAATAAAAAAAAATCTATCATTCAATTGTCACACAAAACGACGTTAACTACTCTCTCTCTCTCTCTCTCTCTCTCTCTATATATATATATATATATATATATATTATATATATATAATATATATATATATATATATATATATATATGCATAACTCGTTTTCCCACCGGCAAGCAACAAAGCATTCTCTCTTCATGTAACGGCAATTCTATGTTTAGAACTTCCTGTAAGAAACCATGGTTCTAAAATATTCCTTATTTCTGTGTTCAACAAAACAAGGATCCCACTTCGTGGTGAGATTTTTGTCCCATATTAGAAAGACAAAAGAGGAAATATGAATCGACTTACAAAGTAGACAGTATTATTTCATGGAAACAATTGTTTGTAAGAATAATACAACGTCGATATCTATTCATCTGTTTTCGTGCACAGCAGATAAGCCGACTCATAACTCGAGTGCGGAGCTACGTTTGCGTTCCTTTGTCTAAAAAGCAGTAGGAGCAACGAGATAGATGAGTCGGCTTATCTGCTGGTGCACGAAAACAGATGAATAGATATCGACGTTGTATTATTCTTACAACAATTGTCCATGAATAATACTGTCTACTTTGTAAGTCGATTCATATTTCCCTCTTTGTCTTTCTAATATGGGAAAAATCTGCACCACGAAGTGGGATCCTTGTTTTTGTTGAACACAGAACATAAGGAATATTTTAGAACCAATGGTTTTCTATACAGGAAGTTTCTAAACATAGAATTTGCCGTTTACATGAGAGAGAATGCTTTGTTGCTGTGCCGGTGGGAAAACGATTATGCATATATATATATATATATATATATATATATATATATATATATATATATATATTATTATATATATTAGAGAGAGAGAGAGAGAGAGAGAGAGAGTAGTTAACGTCGTTGTGTGACAATGAATGATAGATTTTTTTTTAACAGATTTGATGTCAATCATAAGATAAAGATTTCTTTTTTGGATTTGCTTGCGAGACTGAAATAGTTGTCTATTTCTACTCGTAAGTTATTGGGCTCTGTTTGTACTCAGGTAAAAATCAAGATTTTTGAATACTGATTTTCAAGGCATGCATGACATTAGATTTGAAAAATCGGTGGAATACAATATCTCTGCTTTTAGTCGCTTCGTAAACAGAACAAAAATACTAGAGATCCATAGTTTTGTTTGGAAGAAGGAAAAATTTTGAGAATAAATTTGACAAAATCATTTTATTCAAAAAATTCATAACGTATTATTCAGACATCAACATATTTCCATTGATTTCTATGGCTCAATCTTTCATTATATCCTATAAACCCTTCTGTTATAAAATAAGTTATGTGATTTTTCAGTATTCTAAAATTGTTGAAAATCACGGGACCATAGGACCTTTAGGCACCCCTTTTGCGGTCTCGTTTTCATAAGAACACTTTTTCATTTACACTGTCAACATCTGGTTGTTTGTTAACAGATGATTTTTAGAGTTTTTTTTAAAAATTATAAAACTAACCCCTAACCCCAACCCATAACCCTAATCCTAACCCATAATCATAAACCCATAACCTAACCCCTAACAAACAACACGGATGTTGACAGTGTAAATGAAAAAAATATCCTTATGAAACGAGACAGCAAAAGGGGTGCCTAAAGGTCATATGGTCCGAAATCACTGACAAGACAGACAAGTGGATAAACTGCCGCAAGAAATACCCTGAAGATAAAAGACCTGGAGGAAAAAATAAAAATAACACGTTTTATTTGATATGAATAATCTCGAAAATTTAAAAAAAATGGTGAAAATTCAAAAAGTGATTCTAATTAAAATGATATTATTTTATAAATATTTTTTTTCAATCCATTTAACTTAAACCGTGGGATGTCCTCTGTTCAGAATCCAGTATCTGCACAGAGCTGATCCATGTAGGCCTTGCTTGTGCGTTCCACACAGGTGAGCCTTTCTGATGGTTTCCATAGAAAAAAACGTCACATATGAGTACTTCCCCGCTTCTCCACACTGCCACCATATCTTCTTCGAAGAATTATCGTTTTAATTAGTCAGTGAGATCGGATTTCCGTATGACTGATTATCTGTCTATTGCAGATCATGCCTTCCCATGCCGGTCATTACATCGCTTTCTGTGGATGAGATATTACAACCTAGGTACATGAATTGTTCCACCGATTTTTGCCTCCTTAATTTTTAAAAAACACACAAACTCAGTTTTTATCGGAGTTCAAATATAGATCAATGTTCTGTGCTGCTTTCTTCCAGGCTATCTAGCAATGATTCTGCTTGTGTGCAGGGTGTATTTGCAAGAAGTGCCAGATCATCTGCGTAGTTCGCATCCGTAATAGTCTGCGCGTGATATCGCCTGCTTCTTGCCTTTTTTATTGTGATGCCTTTTTTCTTTTATGGGATCTAATTATGTTCGTAATTCACAGTTTAGGTATATTATAAATACATATGGTGATAATGTATCTCTTGTAGAAGTCCAGCAACAATTTCAAAAGAAATCTGTGTCGCCATCAGGAGTAAGAACTATATTTCTCAGAGGTTCAAAATCGATTACATTTTATTTAATTGGGAAATAAATGAAAAGCTCACATAAAAATCATATATAAAAAGGTTGTCAAGTCAGAATTGCAGGGTGAAAGATTGGAGATAAAAGGGTACTAATTTTATTGTAAACTAGGAATTGTCGAATATCTATGAATTTATTTTGTTTTTTAAGCTGAAATCTTATGTCCAATTTGATTTAGTGTTTTGGCAATACGAAAACTTTTTCTTGAAGAAAACGTCAAGGAAGAAGAAAATAAAAATGTAGCATTAAACCATATTCAAATTGTTGGCACATCAGATGTTTTATCATCGGTTGAACAAAGTTGATAACCTAATCAATGATTGATTGGTTGCGTCGATTCTAACGGTTATGCCAATGCACTAGGGGATATTCTATGTGTAGCGTAATGGAAATCGCGTACATTTAACATTTTATATTAGTATGTTTAATATAGGTGTTTTGTTAAAGAGGTTTTATACGGTCCTATCTAATTCGAATAACTTTTTAAACATATCTATTTGACCCATAGACAGGTCCCTAACAGGTACTACCACATTGGGTCTGGGTAGATCTAAATTTATGGCAACGAATGGGTACTCCGAGCTTCAGAATGGGATATCTCATCATCGAATGCATTTTAGTGTTCAGGGCACTCCTTTATTGGGGAGATGTGATCTTACCCCCTCTGAAGGATGTGTATTCAGCGAATTCTAAGCCCCGATTAGATTCATGAAAGTATATATATATATATATATATATATATATATATATATATATATATACTAGAAAATACGTGACCCGTTGGGTCACCCATTGTGCTCGGTTTAGATTGTTGGAAAAAATCACATGATAATATTATTTCACTAATTTAAAGTTTTCCCAAACTGTCCAAATAAGTTATTTAAACTGGAGTAAACATTTTCAAATGACCAAAGGAAGAACAAGAGAAGGTCACTTGGTTAGTTAATTTGTAATTCAAGGTAAGTAGGATTTTAATCATGGATATCCATGACAATCTCTAGCCAACCCTACCCTATCAATCAATCATTGTTCTCAAGAGGTCCTCTTCACAGCATCCAATATCTGCACAGAGTTGGTCAATGTACATCTTTGCTCAACAGTCCACACTGGCGTGCCTGTCTGCTGGTTTCCATATAAAAACACATGAGTTTGTCCTTGATTCTCCAGCAGTGTCCAGCATTTTACTCAGATTGTTTGTGTGATAAGTGGCAAGTGGCCATACAGCTGCTTTCTCATGGGGTGTTGCTTCCACAACTTTTTTGAAATTACATACTGCATTCTTGTGCAGTTCCCATGTAGCTTATTCTCTAGGTGCTATGTTAGTGTCCAAGTGGTACAGTTGTACAGTAGCAATGATACAGCTATGGTTGTGAAGAATTGTTGCTTTAACTTGTCAATGAGATCAGATTTCTATATGACTGATATTCCATGGAAGACCATGCCTTTCACTATGCATTGATTAACATGGCTTTCTTTAGATAAGATATTACTACCTAGGTACGTTAATTGTAACACCAATTTCCAGTGGTTTATCATCGAACGTGGAGATGCCTCCTTAATTTTAAAAACACATGAACTTGGTTTTATCGGAGTTCACATAGAGGGTGATGTTCCATGCTGCATTCTTGCAGAATATTGTCTGCTTCTTGCCTTTTAAAAAAAAAATTATTTATAACATCTAATGATGTTTACTTATGTAGTCTAGGCATATTATAAATATATATGGTGCTAACATATCTCCAAGAAAAATATATTTAGTATTGTAAATAATGGGTGCAAGAAAAATAAAACATTTATTGCAAAAACACAGACATAAAATGAGGGTTCAATTTATTTATTGTAGGAATTTATGAGGAAATTGTTCTTCTTTACCCAGGTAGGAAGTTCATAAATAGCACGGTTCGAATTTTCAGAAGGCATCATGTAGCGTTTTTTAAGGGCAAAGGGCCAGAACGCATTAATGCGATATGCACCAATATGTTTCGCGCGTTGATCCCCCGTACCAAGATTTTTTTTTTTTTCTTTTTGTACATAAATAAATTTTACATTTTTTCGAAAGACAATTTAATGATGAAAACATATGTAAAAAAAGATAATTCACTAATAAATCGGTTTTGGAATTAGGGCATCTTAAACATTGAAACTTAAATCTCGTAAATAAGAAAAAATATGTATCTTTTTCTTTTTTGTTGTTGTTTAATTGTTAGATTATTTTCAAAAGAATTTTATATTAAAAGTTCCTATTGTCTACATTTTTATTTTATTTTTCAGGGATTTTTAAAAATTTATAAAATTTAAAATAAATACTTTTCTTTAATGTACAGCAAAAATCGTATTTATTTAATCAAAGAAAAATATTGTATAAAAAATATCTTGCTTGTTCTGGGTCCATAAGTTAATAGTTAATCCGTGACGCATGTATATTTATACTCTGTAAAAGAAAACTCAAACAAACAGTGTTTGAAGAAATGTATTATTTTATTTGGAAACAAATAATTCTCCCGTTTATATCCAGAAAGCAGATATTACCGTTCAGTTAAAATTTTATTATAAATAATTTCTGACATTTGTAATTCTGATTTTCCCAACTTTTTTTTCAATAATATTAAGAGTTAAATCATGAGGCATTTACCTATTCTTTTAGTAAATAAATTATGTCGTAGCTGACAATTTAATTCTAAACAACTTATTTTCTAATAAACTCTTGATTTGTTTTGTATTAAAAACTGTAGGAAACATAATAATTTTTTTATAAGTATATATTAACATTACCGACAAAAACTTAGTTACAATAAAAAGGCATTGGTTTGTTTGTGTGTGAGTATTATTTATCTCATACATTTTTTAATCTCAAAACAATCTTAAATCGGTTAAACTTGCAAATCGTCGTCAAAATTAAAACGGAAACGTATTTGGGGATATATGACAGTTGTGAATTAACTTTTTTTGCGAATTCCGTTACAGTTTAGGGGTTAAGGTAACTAAGTTTTTGTCGGTAATGTTAATATATACTTCTTATAAAAAATTTGCGAAGTTTAACCCACAAATCTTTGATTTTAAAACAAAATAAGCTGATTTTCGGAAAGAGAAACAAAGGCAATTTATCTACTTACCAAATAAGTTGATTGATTCACTAATTTAAGATAGATAAATTACCAAAAATCAAAGAGTTTAGTCAGCAATGTATTCTTTAGTTTGTTTTATTTAAACGATGGGGGGAGTCAACGTTTGCTCATTTGAATAAGATCCCATCACATTTAAATATATAACTACTTTTTTTTTTACCCAACATGAAATATTTAAAGTAAGTTTAATAATCATGTTAAATTTGACTCTATAAATTAATAATTAAAGTAATTCAAAAAAATCTATTTTAAAGTCTGATTTACGCCACTTTATTAAAAAAAATTCTCTTTAGCCTGGAGAAATGAAAGGGGGGTGAATCTACGGAGTACCGTAGGTGATGGGATGGCCCCCCCCATCCCATCACCCACGGCCTGACTGCTGATTTTTCAGTTATTACAGGCTCACTCTTACTAACTGACAAATAGAAAGTGGGAGGAGAGTTAACTTAACTGACAAAGCGAGATGGGAAGAGAAACAGGTAATCTCCAAGACAGGGATTGGTCGGTCGTTGACTTAATTGCTAATTACGCCTAATTAAAGCCAATTAAACTGAATTTTTTCATACACTTTGTAGTGCTAACACAAAGGAATATCTAAGTATAAATATTGTGTCCATCTAAAGCTAAAGGATTTTTTTCTATTTATGTAATAGAAAAAATCCTTTAGCTGGAGAAGGTTGATAAACTCAGCTTTAGTATAATAATAGAAGATATATATATATATATATATATATATATATATATATATATATATAAAATGTCTTCTTCTCAATTGTACTCGATCTGAAGGAGAGAAAACCATTTGGTAAAATCAAAACGATTTTCGAAGAAATCGAAAAACTTTTCAGATTCTAACTATTTTCGTTCTTAGAAGAGCCCCCCACCCACACACACACAAAATCTCGAGGCAAAACTATTGTTTGTAGATTTCTGCAAGGCATTTGACTTCATAAACAGAGGGAAAAAATGGGGCAAATACTACTAGCATATGTTATCCCAAAAGAAACTGTTACCGCTATAATGATGTTCCCCAAAACACTCAAGTAATGATTCGTTCACTGGATGGTGGCACATATTTCTTTAACATCATCACTGGAGTCCCTACAAGGAGATACATTAGCATTATATTCATAATATGCCTAGACCTCTTTTGGACGAACGTCATTAGATCTAATGAAAGAAAAGATTTCACATTAAAAAAGGCAAAAAGACAGCGATATCCTATTGAAACCATTACAAGTACAGACTAGGCAGATGATCCAACGCTTCTTCGCAAATACACCAGTACAAGAAGAAATTGCTCTCTACAGACAATGTGGATAAATGCCGGTAATCTCTCATCGTGAATATATACTGACAGGCGGAATCGTTATTACACAAATATTTTGAAGCGTAAATATTTTTTTCTGACATAAGCACAAATTAATGACATTTGTTTTTGTGGATATATATAAATACGAGGAGCCATGTTTAACAATTGAATATTTTAAGTTAAAGTTGTATCTTTATTAGACTTTTATTATTGGAGTTGTCTTTTGAATTGGTCTAAAGATTTAAGATAATATTAATCTTTTGCAAGTTTCTCTAGCAAACGAAATGTAAATTCCTTTCGCCGTCAGCACAGTCTCTACCAACTGAGCACGTTACTCTCACTTCCTGACACCCCAAATAGCAGTCGTCAGACTTCACTTGTCGTCCAAACACTTGCTTTCTTCCTCACTCGCAGTATCAGCGACTGTCCGTTTTGTTTATGCTCGTTCGGCTACCCTTATGCCAGTTCCGACATACCTCATCCGGGTTTCTGCCAACAGCATTTCAGCTACGAGGAGGTAGCGAGTTCAAAAATCCGTGGCCACTCGCCACACTCCTCCCCTTCGCACAGGCCAAACATATCCTGACGCGCTTTGTTTGTGGAGGCTGGGAATCCGCTCGTCCACAGCTCTGCCCTTCAATTTCGCCACAAGTTGCCAACAAAACTGAATTGAAACAGGATGAAACTTCCACTTGGAGATAACGGCATTAGCTGCCAAAGATAAAATCATGTTTAATTATTTAACAATTAGTTTTTATAAGAATTAGAAATTATATTTAAGATTAAAGGAAAAGTTCCGCCCTGTCGGCTGAGGCGTTAGAATGCACCGACTGCCACCTCTGCAGAGGGGTAAGACTCCCCCAATGGGGCCACCTGTTGGCCGTGGTGGCGACCCGTTATACTTAAGGATGGAGCCCAGGTGGATGAGCAGTTCATGACATGCAATACTCCACTTTGGCCCTATCTTGGGCTAGACGGGCGGTCGGAGAGGCCCCCTCCGATCAATCGGCTGGTCACGTCAAGCCCTAGCACCTATATGATTTTTCCCAACCCTATTGCCCTTATGGCAAGCCCCAACCCCTTTTTATCATATGGGTTCTAGAAGGTGGTGACTGAGGGTCTACATGTCCTGGGAATGACGTTAAACTCTATCTGATGGTGAGGTTCCAGTTTTGGAGGTTTTGGGGAATGTGGAGCACCCCTTCATCACCATTGCTCCCTGGTTCACTCTGACCCGGAGTGGTAGTACCTGTTAGGGTCCCATCTATGGGTTAAATAGAAAAATGTATCTATAAAAAAATTGTATTATCCATTAAGAATTGATTTATTTCAAAACTATCGGCATTAAATGACCCACTGAGGTGATATGCCGTAAAACAAAACAAGCCAAACAAACAAAGGAAAAGTTATAATAATTCATTATGCACGTATTCGTGCTAGTGTCTACATTTTGATTATTATAGTCAGAAATATCGATTTTTGTATCTTTCAGTCTTTTTCAGATATCTCTTTTAGACGGTAGCCTTTTGAGAATTTCAAACCGAATATTTTATTCACTCTACGAGTGTACATTATTCTCATTGTACTGTCCATGTTTTAAGTATTTTTGTTTTAATAAAATCAACTATACGATAAAAAGAATTAGTTTATAACGATAGTAATAATTTATAGATAAATTTTATACGTATTTCCACTCCATCATTTTTAGCTTTACAATTATTAGTACGATAATCTGCATCGATAAACTGATTCAAATTCACGAAGAGAATACTTACGTTCTCTTAGCACAAATATATTTCGATCATTATAGGATATTCGGGCCACGAATATCACGTCACTAACATGTCACAGAAAAATGGTGCCAAAGAAAGTAGGCAAATAAGTATTTAGGCAAACCACTTACCATGATTATCTTGCTGGTAGTAACTATCAAAAAGGGCAGTAATCCTAGTAGGCGCGTTTAGTGTAACATTTATTTCTATAGAAATGGAATCTGAGAAAAAAGTTCAAATCTTGAACGAAGTTTGTTGTTTTTTAAACTCGCGATAATGCTCTTGACACAGACATGAATCCATCTGCTTTCCCTCCATATATTGGTAAATAGTATGACAGTGTTGATTATTTGCCTTGGCAAAGTAGCTAGTATAAGGGAAAGAATACTGAATTCAAACCATTTGTATTCCACAGAAAAATTGACCTTGTCTTACATCCTGAAAGTGACAGTGAAGTTGGTTAAATACTTATGTCAATCTTGACAGCATCCAGTCTTTTACGGAACACGGAATCATTAATCCATAAACCTCCTGTTATTTCAAACTCAACACATTGAGTGTATTTCTTAACATATGGCATTTTTAGAAAAAAAACTAACGCAAATTAATTAATGCTTTTATCTTATATGAATATGAGTTTTACTATTTTTTTATTCACTAGATTTCGTTTCGTCTAACAAAAAATCCCATAAGTTTCTGGTTATTTTCCGCATATCCCATTATGCGGTCAGACACAAAGGTCCATTTAATGTGGAGGCCACCCACGAACCGAAGCTCAGGTAAAAACCATAAGTTTCTGTGTTTCAACTTATCGCAAACACAGTACAATATTGGGTACTATTCGCAGAGTTCCGTCCCGGCCTTAAAAAATGCTAGCGGTGATAGGTAAAAAAACAATTCCACCTATGAATGAAGTCCCAAGCTGAAGCGGTGCCGCTGTATATGAACAAATAAATTGTCGATTTTTATCGACAAATTATTTTTTCGTGGTTTGAAGGCGTTAAAAGTAAGCCATATTTTTGAAAATATTGAAAAAAAAAAAAAAACTCCAAAAAACAACCAGCGCCTAAGGCGTTTCCCAAAAAGTTAATGCGATATTTTACCACCTCAGTCTTTTTTTGACAGGTAAATGTAAATATTTTAACCTTTTTAAAAATATGGCTTTACTTTTAACGCCTTCAAAAAACAAATGTAGCATAATGGACCTAGGAACACCATATTTGTGGCCTTGTGCCAGACACAGAGAAACCTTAATAGGATGTATCATGATTCTCAGATCTTACGGGAGTGGGGAAGCAATGTAAAAACTAATTAGCACCTTTGAGTCTATTAGGAGCCATTAAGTCTGGGATTATGCTAGTAAAATTTTAGTTTAATCGGTTTGTCAGAAGAAAGGATGGTTGACCCGTCGACCTCTTAAGTGACACGTGTAATTTGGTAAAAACAGTTAGTACGTTCGAAAGGTTCGAGAAGATTCTAGAAGATTCCACTTCGATTTCTATTTAATGAGGGAACCTTAGATTTTGAATCAGTTGAGTTCCGGGACGAGGGAGAAAGGTCAGTTGAGTTTGGTTTGACCGAGCTGGTGAGAGGTGAGCGACTGGGGTCCTGGAATGGAGATATGGTGTCGCTGATGTGTGAAACCTGAGATGTAATATTTACACTGCACGAAGTAAAACATACCTAAGCCTGATAATTGGTACTGACCGTTGGAACGAAGTTAAGAGCATCATTAAAAACATATTTAAGGAAACCGACTATCTCTCTCTCTCAATAAATTTCATTGAGAAAATAAATTCATGAAAAGTGGGAAATACTGTCCACATCTTTATTTACTACACGCCAGGGAACTCATGAATGAAAACCATTAAACCAACAAACTTGTCAACAAGTCAATTGGCCGTAACGAGGAGCACGCGGCCTGTGTAAGTTGATACTCACCCGCTTGATACTGACCAAAGAACTACTAGATTCTGCGAGTGTGTGGAGTTGTAAACAACCCCAAGAAGTTCCACACCTTATGAGAAAGACGACGGCCACATAACTTATATGCGATTTGGTAACGTGAAAGAAACTAAACCCGCTACGTTACATATCGCTAATTGATGCCATAACGTTAACACAAAAAAGATTGTCGATAAAAACGCCTTCAATCGACAAATTATTTTTTTTATATACAGCAGGCACCGCTTCAGCTAGGGACTTCATTCATAGGTGGATTTGTTTATCTTTTCGTTTACTTTCTTTCTTTCATCATCACCCTGGGATCTGATGGAACTGCAAAATCTAACACTTAACCAGTTAGAATCTTCTTCTTCTTCTTCTTCTTTCTTCTTCTTCTTCGTAGTAGTAGTAGTAGTAGTAGTAGTAGTAGTAGTAGTAGTAGTAGTAGTAGTAGCAGAGCTACCCGACTCTGCCCGAGATATTAAAAAGTCTTTAAAAAATAAATTACTTACTTATCTTTATTTATGTATAGATTAACAAAACTAATTTTCAATAGATCGCTTATTATATTTTGTTCTTTATATATTCTTCTTTTAAGTTCTTTATTTTATCTTCTTCTTTGCATTTTATTTTGTTAGAACGATTTTTAATTTAAAATGGTGTGAAATAAGAATTCGGTGGATATGTGACGCCAGATAAATAGGATTTACATTTTTGCATTTCATCTTGAACGATTTGGATTGCCCCTTTTTAACCAGAGGGTGTTGCAAGATGATAACGGTCATATTTTGTAGGAACACGAGTATTATTATTATTATTATTATTATTATTATTATTATTATTAATAATAAAATCTGTGTCATCTGCATTTCTTCAATCAAAAGAATTGTATAACTTGGACAATCGTCCAGGAATATGTAGTTTCACTGAAAGAAGAGGGTTTGCCATATGGAATTAATGCTGGCATGCCGGGTCAAGATTTCCATCAGAATATCTATGGGCCAACAATATATATATATATATATATATATATATATATATATATATATATATATATATATATATATAATGTTTTGCATCGTCAATAGATTAAAGAAGGAAACCAGATTAAAATTCTGTCAATTCTGAGCAAACTTACATAAAGGTGATACATTCTTATTAATCTACGTACAGATCAAACACCAAATTATAAAGAAAAATAATGAAAGAAGAAACTTCATCAAAGAACTCATCACAAATGCTGACTGACTAAAAATGTAATCCAATTTCTTAATTGATATAAAGAAATTCTATGAACTGATCTCTCATCGGAGAAAAATAGATATTTTCTACAGAATTCATCAGGAGTCAAAGACTTATTTACTGGGAATTTGATTAGATTAAAAAATAAAAGATATGCAATTCCGAACAAAATATGAATATTAATGATATTATATTCAATTTGATTCGTCTGGCACAAGACTACATAGAAGATCCATCACGGTTGAAACAGTATGACACAAGGCTATCAATATGGAGCGCACAACAAGGATTGAACACACTGCAATAATAATTATCAATGAAACTAGCTACTCAGCTACTGCTATTGCTGAAAGGAAATGCACATTTCCTTTGTATATATTTTTTCTCGAAAAATATATACGTATATCACAGGTGGATCTGGACAATTTCCATCTTTGTCTGGCCGATAGAAAAAAACCATAATGGAAAAGGCGTCGTTTCAGATCTTGATATTTACTAAATTCAGCTTCGTTCAACGGAGAGTGAAATGCACAGAAACTTGAATGGGAAGTGAGTCGACTATGAAGATTGTATGGCGACAATTTTTTAAAGTGGAGAAAAGTCTCCTTGCATTGAAAATCAAACTTAGTTTAAATATCGACTATCAAATCAGAAGTGGAATAGTCAGCTACTAGGTAAAAAACAGGATACCTTAGAAATAACATTGGATAGATAAAGTTTTCATATATCACGATAGCAAAAATTAAGATTTTAAAATCTTTTCTCTCTGAATAAGAGTTTTAGCCTGATGATTTATTTTATCACTGTGCTCGTGGCATTTTGTTGAATTTTTACCAAATTAAGTTAATTTTAGAAAATAAGAACGCTTCATTTATTGTTTCTTCGACTGAAGAGGTTATCAATGCCAATGGCAATTTTAAGTGGCCGTCTTTATAGGAATCACCGTGTTACTGAACCTAAAGGGAAATGTTTAATGTTAATTCTAATGCCTGAAGCATATCCGAAGAGAGGTTCCCGAATATACTGGAAATGTACGGGTGGCGTTATATATAATGAAAAAGGACTTTGTTTTCACCTCCCGTTTAAGTATGAGTAAATATTTTGTTATTGAGTAGAGGTTTTTCAAACTAGTTTCACAGACCATCACTATTGTAATAAGTTTGATACTCACTGAAATCCTTAAATTTTAGCCTTATGCCAGACTTAGCTTAGATGAACAGAAATCGTACGCGTTCATTTTCCGAATGATCACCAATTTTTAGTGCTGCCGGAGACAGAATGGTACGACTAGTGCGAGATCGCATAAAACGAACTGTCTGCCGGAGACAGAAATGGTACGACTAGTGCGAGATCGCAATAAAATCGAACTGTCTGCCGGAGACAGAATGGTCGACTAGTGCGAGATCGCATAAAATCGAACTGTCTGCGGAGACAGAATGGTACGACTAGGCGAGATCGCATAAAATCGAACTGTCTGCCGGAGACAGAATGGTCACTAGTGCGAGATCGCAATAAAATCGAACTGTCTGCCGGAGAGAATGTACGACTAGTGCGAGATCGCATATCGAACTGTCTATTTGAGACAGAAAGCCTGCTCACAAAGTTGTCTTAAAAAATAAAACAAAAACAAAACTGAAACATGACGTTGCTATAACTTTGAAAAGAGAAATTAGGTTCTTTTCTGCTTAAAGTGATTGTAAAAGAAAAAAAAAGAAGGAAATAAAAAAAGAAAGAAAGACAAAAAGTAGGCCAAGCAATAAGATCTGCCTATTTGAAATACATTAGTCAGCCGGGTGAAGAATAACTCTTTACCGACCTAAGATTAAAAAAAAGCATAAAAAAGTTAGTAAAAACCTTTTTTAATCAATAAAGAAAGAATGTATTGTACGAGGTTTTACTGATTTTTACATTCGATAAATTCGGCTAAGTTCAAATAATACTTGGCGTGTGTTTCTCTTTATTCTTCTGAGTCGCTAACCGATGTTTCATTGTTATTTGTGACATAAAAGAATTATTTGCGTGCATGTTTTCAATACTTAATGCGAATAAGTTGAAAAGTTTCACATCTATTTAAGGCGTATGTAGATGCATAAATTATTTAGATAGATTTTCATTATTACTTTCGTATAATACAATTCTAAAGGAGAAAAAATTGGTGGAGAAAGATTGCATTTGCCAATTTTCCAAATAACATTAGCTTTGAAAATCAGCATTCAAAAATTGGATTCTAACTATACTTGAACATCGATCACTGTCCCAGTGCATCTATTTAGAGCCACGCATTGAAAATTATCACTTTCTGAAAATTTCGTAAAGAGCATCGATTGCCACAGTTACGCTTCAAATTCCTGGAAGGTTACCGAGTGCTAAAACCTGAAGAAAACAGAAGGATACAGCGGCAAAAATGTTGTGATGAAGATGAGGAAAACTGGTTTTTGAAATCCTCATTGTATAAAACTTGTATAAATAATTCTGATAAAAGTTCAGATATCTAAGAATTCGATGAGCTACACAGCAAGGTGTACAATTGTGGCTTATTGGTATTTACTCAGCTTGGTTTATTGACACAAGGTAACAGATATGAGCATTGAAGTGAGGATTAATTTCACTAAAGATATAATGGCCTGATAAAGATAGTGTGCTAACCATTGCTCTATGGTAAGATATATGAACAACTTCTTAATCAAATTTATTTGAAAATAATACTTGATTAAAATTGCATAAAACTGAAGTTTAAAACTTATTCATACATTTGATACAATAAATAAAGCGTTAAATTTATTATTTAAAGGTTTAAAGATTTAGACAAAGAATTGGTTTATGAGGTTTATGCCTTTTCTGCAAATGTGACCTGATTCAGGGTTTGAAATTCGAAAGGGAAAGAAAGAAAAAAATCGGAAGTTTAAATCTTCCGATCGTTTGGGTCAGAGTAGAATCAAAACAGATGGTGCGATTATAAGGCTGCACAGAGCGATTTGGGATGTCCGTCGTGTCGGGGTGGAAATCTCAAGTGGGTTAAAAGACCCCTGGGGCGAATCCACTCGAATCAGCGGTAGTTATCCTCTGATGTGCGAGACTATTAGACGCCAGGACAAGTCGGTTGACCATGATTTATCTGGGCCCTTGAAGAGAATCTTTTTATTATTTCCCCTTTCCACTTAAGAAAGAGATAAACTCTTTATTGAAAATCTTATAGAAACGAATTAAACCTAAATGTATTTAAGACCACACATTTTCTGCAAATTAAATTGTTTAATCTGCTTATGTCCTTTTTTAACATTGGCTACAGTTTTATTGGATCCTCTAATTTTATGTAGAGATTCGTGGAGTGATCAGTATCCAGCTGTGTTGCAAGCTGAGTCTGTTCTGAGAATCCACACTTGGTAGGTGGTTTAAATAACAGCTTGGGCTATTCCACTTGTATATCTTGGCTGTCCATTTCTAGGATTCTCATTGGCTACTGGTTTTAAGGTGGACACTTTATCCATATTATACTGAACATTTGACTGTGTTCAAGCAGTTGGTACAGAGTGTTTTCGGTGACACTGTCTTTTTTGTTTGTTTTGTGACTAGATGCTTGTAATAGCCTTCTTGTGAAGGTGAGTATGAGTTTATTCTACATTCTGTATATTCAACTATTACACACATTTTTGTTGTATTAGAAATAGTGAACATTGATTTTAGTTTTTAGAAATAGCGAATAAATTTGCAAAATGCATATTTTTAAAATATTTGTGACAAGAAAACGTGAATAGGCAAGAAAAAATGGCCAGATTCAAGTTTGACCAGCCAGCTAAAAGAAGTTAAATGCGGAATATTTCAAAGTGCAAACTTTTTGATAAAATAAAAATACTGAGTTGCTAAAGTTTTCCAACGTTTTTGATAACATATTTTATTCCTATCAGTTCTTAGCATCCTAATTCATCAACATATTTCACTGGCTAAGTATAACACTGCGCCACATAGGCTTAAAATTAGTAAGTAAAAGTAAAGTCATTGGAGTGATCTATTGTTAGTATCAACTGGACAGTGAGGGAATCTATCTTCTTTTCATTAGTACCAGAGGGAGATTGTTTTGTGTCTGAGGTGGAGCGCTAATCCTATCATCAGATCCCTCACTTTACCACACAGATCCAAGAAGTGCTATTCATGCGCTGAGTTGGCGAAAGTCGGTATTGAAACTGGAACCTTGTGGTTTCTTGGCGGATGCTCTACCAATTGTACTAAAACCGGCCGTAAGAACAATTCCCGTTTCCAATTCAGTGAGTTCTTCAAGTGATTTTTCGATATCTTGAAGTTTTTAGATCCGCTAATGAGACAATTTAATAATGTATGTAATGGAAAAAATTATAACCTAAGTGTAACAGGATTAGTGAATGCACTTCATACAAAATGTTACAATTGCCGCAACATGATTTTTAGAGGCATGAAATTTGTAGTATGATAATACGTATTGTTATTATCTGTCGATTTACTTGTTGCAAAACCATCTTTTTTCTGTTCTTATGAATTCTTCAAATTACAGAATTACTCACTGTAAACTAGTGAAGTAACTGATTGTTAAGATTTTAGAAATTCTTCTTTAAACATTTCATTTGAATTAGAACTAATACAGAAATAATTTATATTCGATTTAATAACAGCTTAGTTACTTTTTATCCCCACCCAGTGGGTGTTTCTATTTCTGTATGGTGTCCCACACCGACCCTGTGTAATATTTTGGCCTCTTAAGAAGCTAAATTGATAATGATAGTATATTCAATTCAGGCTTGCATTTTCAAAGCTGTCATGGGTCTATTTTTTATCGTTACTGATTGTCTGGTTCCAAAAGTTATCATTTCTGTGTTGAACAAAAAGAAAAATGCTCATATTCAAACATTGACTAATTTTTCCTAATGTAGAAACCATTTTCCTCGCTTCTAAGATTTCTATAATATTGTGCTGGAGGTTGGTGCTGGTAACATATGAATCAGTCTCATATGAACAGTTTTTGTGATATTTCAGATTTCCTATTCAAAAGCCTTCATGACGAAGCAAACACCCCCACCAAAAAGATGTAAAAAACAAAACTAAAAACAAAAAACAAAAAACAAACAAATGAATAAAATCCCCAAAATATCTCCCCATTAATTGTAGAAACCAACGAGATTCTTGTAATCATCGATTTGTATCAATGGAAATTGTTCTTTGATTATTTCCAGCGTTTCAATCGTTCTGCTAGCAAAATATTTTGATCATTTGAAAATGGAAGATTATCAAAACGCTAAGGAAAGTAAAGCAAGTTTTTTCCCCCGTATATTTTGTTTTATATTTCCTTAATGTGAGAAATATAAATTAAACATTCGCCTGACCATTCGTTAATGGAGGTTCTATTAAACAAGCATTTGCTAATGGAAAATTCAGAGAAACTCGGGGGGGGGAGAGGGGGCAGGCAGAGAGAGAGGGGGCAAAGAGAGAAAGAGGGGAGAAGAATAGGAGAGAGGGAGGGGAAGGAAGAGAGAGAGAGAGAGAGGAGAGGGAGAGAGAGAGAGAGAGAGAGAATGATGAGAGAATCATAGAGAGAGAGAGAGGAGAGAGGTGAGAGGGGACGGGGGGAGTCAACACCATAAATTAAGTGATGAAAATTAAAGTATACGCGACAATATGATGCAAACCTCTCAGCATGTTGAGATGTAGAAATACCTCGACAAACTTTAAATATCGAAAGAATCCATTTAAATTATTTAAAACTCTTCCGAATTAAATTTGTTTTCATTCAAAATGAATGAGAACAAGAAAAAGCAATTCATCAATCCAAATCAAAATGAGAAAATTAATCGACTTTTGGTTTGTATCGCATTTCTAATGAAAAATGAAAAAAGAAAATCGATTTTTGAAAAAGAACCGGATGCATGGTTAACAAGGGGTTGTATGTGAATGAGATGTTGAAACATCAGCTGAAACATATTCTGAAATCTGGAATGTTATGGTAAAACTTTGGTGATTAACCCCACTATGACACGCGTCAAACAATACACAGGTACGTAGTTCGAGCTTGGAAAGAAATTCGTCCAAAACTGAAGCAACATCAACCAATTTTGGTAAGTATTTAAATTGTTTCTTTTTCATAAGAACCCCGATCCTCTCTTTT
>JALAJA010000542.1:30806-45806 GCA_023376005.1 Doryteuthis pealeii | reverse complement strand
AAATTAACGCTTCCTTAATTGTTCATTTCTGTCTTGGTAACCACAGCTTCAGTCTAGCTACATTTTTAAACACAACTCGTATTTTAAAGAAAATTAACGCTTCCTTAATTGTTCATTTCTGTCTTGGTAACCACAGCTTCAGTCTAGCTACATTTTTAAACACAACTCGTATTTTAAAGAAAATTAACGCTTCCTTAATTGTTCATTTCTGTCTTGGTAACCACAGCTTCAGTCTAGCTACATTTTTAAACACAACTCGTATTTTAAAGAAAATTTAACGCTTCCTTAATTGTTAATTTCTGTCTTGGTAACCACAGCTTTAGTCTAGCTACATTTTTAAACACAACTCGTATTTTAAGAAAATTAACGCTTCCTTAATTGTTCATTTCTGTCTTGGTAACCACAGCTTCAGTCTAGCTACATTTTTAAAACACAACTCGTATTTTAAAGAAAATTAACGCTTCCTTAATTGTTCATTTCTGTCTTGGTAACCACAGCTTTAGTCTAGCTACATTTTTAAACACAACTCGTTTTTAAAGAAAATTAACGCTTCCTTAATTGTTCATTTCTGTCTTGGTAACCACAGCTTCAGTCTAGCTACATTTTTAAACACACCTCGTATTTTAAAGAAAATTAACGCTTCCTTAATTGTTCATTTCTGTCTTGGTAACCACAGCTTCAGTCTAGCTACATTTTTTAAAACACAACTCGTATTTTAAAGAAAATTAACGCTTCCTTAATTGTTCATTTCTGTCTTGGTAACCACAGCTTCAGTCTAGCTACATTTTTAAACACAACTCGTATTTTAAAGAAAATTAACGCTTCCTTAATTGTTCATTTCTGTCTTGGTAACCACAGCTTCAGTCTAGCTACATTTTTAAACACAAACTCGTATTTTAAAAGAAATTAACGCTTCCTTAATTGTTAATTTCTGTCTTGGTAACCACAGCTTTAGTCTAGCTACATTTTTAAACACAACTCGTATTTTAAAGAAAATTAACGCTTCCTTAATTGTCATTTCTGTCTTGGTAACCACAGCTTCAGTCTAGCTACATTTTTAAACACACCTCGTATTTTAAAGAAAATTAACGCTTCCTTAATTGTCATTTCTGTCTTGGTAACCACAGCTTTAGTCTAGCTACATTTTTAAAAACACAACTCGTATTTTAAAGAAAATTAACGCTTCCTTAATTGTTCATTTCTGTCTTGGTAACCACAGCTTCAGTCTAGCTACATTTTTAAACACACCTCGTATTTTAAAGAAAATTAACGCTTCCTTAATTGTTCATTTCTGTCTTGGTAACCACAGCTTCAGTCTAGCTACATTTTTAAACACAACTCGTATTTTAAAGAAAATTAACGCTTCCTTAATTGTTTCATTTCTGTCTTGGTAACCACAGCTTCAGTCTAGCTACATTTTTAAACACAACTCGTATTTAAAGAAATTAACGCTTCCTTAATTGTTCATTTCTGTCTTTGGTAACCACAGCTTCAGTCTAGCTACATTTTTAAACACACCTCGTATTTTAAAGAAAATTAACGCTTCCTTAATTGTTAATTTCTGTCTTGGTAACCACAGCTTTAGTCTAGCTACATTTTTAAACACACCTCGTATTTTAAAGAAATTAACGCTTCCTTAATTGTTCATTTCTGTCTTGGTAACCACAGCTTCAGTCTAGCTACATTTTTAAACACACCTCGTATTTTAAAGAAAATTAACGCTTCCTTAATTGTTCATTTCTGTCTTGGTAACCACAGCTTCAGTCTAGCTACATTTTTAAACACAACTCGTATTTTAAAGAAAATTAACGCTTCCTTAATTGTTCATTCTGTCTTGGTAACCACAGCTTCAGTCTAGCTACATTTTTAAACACAACTCGTATTTTAAAGAAATTAACGCTTCCTTAATTGTTAATTTCTGTCTTGGTAACCACAGCTTTAGTCTAGCTACATTTTTAAACACAACTCGTATTTTAAAGAAAATTAACGCTTCCTTAATTGTTAATTTCTGTCTTGGTAACCACAGCTTTAGTCTAGCTACATTTTTAAACACAACTCGTATTTTAAAGAAAATTAACGCTTCCTTTAATTGTTAATTTCTGTCTGGTAACCACAGCTTTAGTCTAGCTACATTTTTAAACACAACTCGTATTTTAAAGAAAATTAACGCTTCCTTAATTGTTAATTTCTGTCTTGGTAACCACAGCTTTAGTCTAGCTACATTTTTAAACACAACTCGTATTTTGAAGAAAATTAACGCTTCCTTAATTGTTAATTTTCAATTCACCTCGTATTTTGAAGAAAATTAATGTTCCAATCATTGTTCATTTCCGTCTTGGTAACCACAGCTTCAGTCTAGCTACTTTTTTAAAACACAACTCATATTTTAAAGAAAATTAACGCTCCCTTAATTGTTCATTTTCTGTCTTGGTAACCACAGCTTTAGTCTAGCTACATTTTTAAACACAACTCGTATTTTAAAGAAAATTAACGCTTCCTTAATTGTTAATTTCTGTCTTGGTAACCACAGCTTTAGTCTAGCTACATTTTTAAACACAACTCGTATTTTAAAGAAAATTAACGCTCCCTTAATTGTTCATTTCTGTCTTGGTAACCACAGCTTCAGTTTCGATACTTTTTCAATTCACCTCGTATTTTGAAGAAAATTAACGTTCCAATCATTGTTAATTTCCGTCTTGGTAACCACAGCTTTAGTCTAGCTACTTTTTTTAAAACACAACTCGTATTTTGAAGAAAATTTAAATTTCATTCATTGTCTTTGGTAAATACAGCTTCAGTCTCGATTACCTTTTAAACACACCTCGTAATTTTAAAGAAAATTAACGCTTCCTTAATTGTCCATTTCTGTCTTGGTAAATACAGCTGAAGTGTTGATGTTTTCTGAACACATCTCATAATTATTGCTAAGGGTTTGTATCAATATTATTTTATTTCTTTTCCTTCTTCTGCTGTTCAATTCGTTAATCTTAACGGTGTTTGATTAACACTTTGCATTCCCGTTAGTGTCGTCCACTTTCAGGCGAAGCTGAACAAATATCTATAAACAAAACATAAACCAATTGTAGAATTGAACGCGTCAAACTGCACGTCACCTGTGAATGTAAATAATGATTGTGTCAGTGCTCGCTAGGAAACAAAAGGATTTCTCGTCGCCAACACCACCTAAGCCAACACCACCACCGCCTTCTTCTTCTTCCTTTCCATTCTTCTTCTTCTTCTTCTTCTTCTTCTTCTTCTTCTTCTTCTTCTTCTTTTTCTTCTTCTTCCATCATCATCTACTTTTCTTTCTTCTTCTTCTTCTTCTTCTTCTTTTCTTCTTCTTCTTCTTCTTCTTCCATTATCTTCTTCTTCTTCTTCTTCTTCTTCTTCTTCTTCTTCCATCATCATCTACTTTTCTTTCTTCTTCTTCTTCTTCTTCTTCTCTTCCATTATCTTCTTCTTCTTCTTCTTCTTCTTCTTCTTCTTCTTCTTCCATTATCTTCTTCTTCTTCTTCTTCTTCTTCTTCTTCTTCCATCATCATCTACTTTTCTTTCTTCTTCTTCTTCTTCTTCTTCTTCTTCTTCTTCCATTATCTTCTTCTTCTTCTTCTTCTTCTCTTCTTCTTCCATCATCATCTACTTTTTCTTCTTCTTCTTCTTCTTCTTCTTCTTCTTCTTCTTCTTCCATCATCATCTACTTTTCTTCTTCTTCTTCTTTCTTCTTCTTCTTCTTCTTCTTCTTCTTCTTCTTCTTCTTCATTATCTTCTTCTTCTTCTTCATCCATTATCTTCTTCTTCTTCTTCTTCTTCTTCTTCTTCTTCTTCTTCCATTATCTTCTTCTTCTTCTTCTTCCATTATCTTCTTCTTCTCTTCTTCTTCTTCTTCTTCTTCTTCTTCTTCTTCTTCTTCTTTTTCAACACATTTCCCCCGAGTTGAGGACTGTGTTTACTCAGGCGTATGTATTTCCTGCAACTTTTTGTTTCTTAGTTCTTATTCTTGTTCTTGTTATTATTATTATTATTATTATTATGAGAATTTTTCACACCAGCATTAGCTGAGGGTCTTTCACTGGAGTCTGAGTGACAACAAGTCTCTGCAGGTAATTGTAGAAGTAGTAGTAGTAGTAGTAGTAGTCGTCGTCTTCTTCTTCTTCTTCTTCTTCTTCTTCTTCTTCTTCTTCTTCTTCTTCCATTGCCTTATTATTATCATTATTATTATTATTATCATTAGTAGTAGTAGTAGTAGTAGTAGTAGTAGTAGTATCCTGTACCGCCTTCCATTCTTCTTCTTCTTCATCTTCTTTGTCTCCTTCCCATTCTTCTTTTTCTTCTTCCTCTCCTATCGCCTTATTATTATTATTACTATTATTATTATTATTATTAGTAGTAGTAGTAGTAGTAGTAGTAATAGTAGTCTTCTGTTCCCCCTTCCATTCTTCTTCTTCTTCTTCTTCTTCTTCTTCTTCTTCTTCTTTTACTCCCATCGCCGTATTATCATCATCATCATTATTATATTATTAATATCATTATTATTATTATTATTATTATTATTATGATTAGTAGTAGGGGGGTGGTATAGTAGTAGTAGTAGTAGTAGTAGTCTTCTGTTCCCCCTTCCATTCTTCTTCTTCTTCTTCTTCTTCTTCTTTTACTCCATCGCCGTATTATCATCATCATCATCATCATCATCATTATTATTTCATTATTATTATTATATTATTATTTAGTAGTAGTAGTAGTAGTAGTAGTAGTAGTAGTCGTAGCTTTCTTCTGTGCCTTTTTCCATTGTTTATTCTTCTTGTTCATCTTCTTCTTCTTCAACACATTTCTCGCGAGTTGAGGATTGTATTTATTCAGGTCCTTGTATTTCCAGCAACTTGACGGGTTTCTTCCACACCACCCCACCCCCCATCCCCCGCCTGCTCGTATTTGATCTATTCAAGCGGTGCCCACTGGCGAGGGGGGGAGGTGGCGGCGAGGGAGGGAGGAAGGGGGAATGGCCGCCCTTGGAGGACATGTTTCGATACAGAGCTGGACTTTCATTTTTCATTTAAGACAATCTGATTGCTCCAGGTAATCGATTTGATGATTCAATCGGAAAGGATCAACCCAAACATATATATATATATATATATATATATATATATATATATATAGAGAGAGAGAGAGAGAGAGAGAGAGAGACAGGCAGACAAAGAGACTGAGATAGATAGATAGATAGATAGATATATGGGAGCAGACTGAGAAAGATAGACGTATAGATAGATAGATAGATAGATAGATAGATAGATAGATAGATAGACGTGAACAGACTGAGTTAGATAGGTTGATAGATAGATAGATAGATAGATAGATAGATAGATAGACGAGAACAGACTGAGATAGATAGATATGTAGATAGATAGATAGACAGACAGACAGACAGACAGACAGACGTAGAACAGACTGAGATATATAGACTTCGAGATAGATAGATAAATAGATAGATATATAGATAGATAGATATGAACATACTATGATATATATGAACAGATAGATAGATAGATAGACGTTGAACAGACTGAGATAGATAGACTTTGAGATAGATAGATAGATATGAACAGACTATGATAGATATGGACATATTGATAGATAGATAGATAGATAGATAGATAGATAGGAACAGACTATGATAGATCTGGACAGATAGATAGATAGATAGATAGATAGATAGGAAGAAAATGTTTGAGATATAGGAATGAAAATAGATAGATAGATAGATAGATAGATAGATAGATAGATTTATTTGAACAGACTGAGATAGATAGATTTATTTGAACAGACTGAGATAGATAGATAGATAGATAGATAGATAGATAGATAGATAGGAACAGACTATGATAGATCTGGACAGATTGATAGATAGATAGATAGATAGATAGATAGATAGGAAGAAAATGTGTGAGATATAGGAATAAAAATAGATAGATAGATAGATAGATAGATGAACCAACTTTTATGACACTTGGTGTGGATCGAACTCATGAAACTTCCCTTTTGAACTGTATCCCTTGTTTTGTAAATTAACTGGAAATCTTGCTCTCTTCCCAGCAAGCTATTAATTTCGCATGCTGATTTTCCCAGCCTTTCGGCTGTTCCCAATAGACGAAACTTTCATCATTTCCAATTTTTATGCCATCCTCACCTTATACGCAGTAAATACCCTAAAGAACTTTTTGTGGGGTCATCAGCAGGTCATTCCCAAATAATTTTTTTTTTTTTGGGGGGGGGGCTTTTCAACCAGACTTGATATATACGTACAGATACAGAGATAAATATGCAATATTATGAAAAAATTGGAAAAAAACACACAAGTTCATAAAAACGAGTGATGTTTATTTCGCCTACGCTGCAGTGTTTCGATCTGTTTCAATAGATCTTCATCAGGGCTTTTGTTAGTTTGAGAGAGAAAAAAATAAAAGTACCACAGAAAAATAAGAAATCTTATTAGAATTAGACCCTTTTTGTTTGGATTATTTGAAATTGTTGATGAAAATGCGAGCGTTCTTGGATTTTTTAAAATGTATACAGAAACGCCGAAACAGAACGCGGGTTGGAGATTTCAAAAATGTCAACAGACGCTACTCAAACGGATGATAGGTAAGGTGTGTGTGTGTGTGTGTGTGTGTGTGTGTGTGTGTGACACATATGTACGTACGTACATACTGATAGATATATACATACATAAATTCCTACATATACATAAGTTCGAAATGAGCTAAATAGATAAATACTTACATACATACATATTTACATATTTATAGAATCCGATATATATATATATATATATATATATATATATATATATATCCAGACCGTTTCATATCATATACCTTGAGAAAGAGTGAAGGTTCACCCGAAATATATATATATTATATATATATATATATATATATAGAGAGAGAGAGAGAGAGAGAGAGAGAGAGAGACAGAGAGAGAGACAGAGACAGGCAGAGAGACAGAGAGAGAGAGAGAGGACATACATATATACATAAATACATAGGTACAAAAATGAGATAGATATGAACAAAGGATATATATATATATATATATATATATATATATATATATATATATATATAATATATATATATATTACCACAGTGTATGGTTAACACTATCTCATTTGATGAGACAGTAGTAAGCCAATATATACAGTATTATAAGGAGAGTGCTCATTATCTGTGATAGAGCAATATTAGTAATAAATAAATATATATTTATTTTATATTTCAAAATATTTCCCTGCTTCAACAATGCTCAAAGTAATTAGTAAAGACAAAAAGCTTAAAACTCGGGTATTAAGAGATTATGGTCCATTTCCACCCATGGTATCTGAAAACCCTCTGAGTTTCGTCAGATCATGTTCTTTATTGGAAATGGTATACAAATAAACTCAGCTTGCTTTTATACGTTCTCTCCTGATCCCAGTGATGGTATCGGGTTTCAATTTATCTTATCTTTTCCGGGGTGTAAAGGAATGCCGTAAGCCCCCAGAAAAAAAAGAGCTGCCATGAGATCACAGAGATCGAGAGAGAGAGAGGGGGGGGAGAAGAGAGAAGAGAGAAGAAAGGGAGAAAGAAAGAGGGAGAAAGAGAGAGAGGGAGAGAGAGAGAGAGTCTTGCGTATCCGTGCTGTCAGTGTGACATGATGATGATGATGATGATGATGAGTTACTTGCATCACTTGAGGAATAAATATTGTTATCTTTCACACCTTTTATCCTTCAATGGGGTGTGACACATGGTTGTAAGTATGGGGCATCCAGAAACGATCAAACTATTCAGTAATAATGGATCTGCAAGACTAGCTTGCTAACCCTTGCATGTAAAGGCATGAATCCAACTTTTCTCCCTCGAGTTATGGGTAAATAGTAGAGCAGACCGGGCTCTTTAAATTTGGTATGGTAACCAGCTATTCAGTAGTAAAGGATCTGCAGGACTAGCTTGCTAACCCTTAAACCATGATTGGACACCCTATTCTTAGTAAAGGTATGAATCCAACTTTTCTCCCTCGAGTTATGGGTAAATAGTAGAGCAGACTGGGCTCTTTAAATTTGGTATGGTAACCAGCTATTCAGTAGTAAAGGATCTGCAGGACTAGCTTGCTAACCCTTACACCATGATTGGACACCCTATTCTTAGTAAAGGTATGAATCCAACTTTTCTCCCTCGAGTTATGGGTAAATAGTAGAGCAGACTGGGCTTTTAACTTTGGTATGGTAACCAGCTATTCAGTAGTAAAGGATCTTCAGGACTAGCTTACTAACCCTTATACCATGATGGCACGCCCTATCCGTAGTAAAGGTATGAATTCAACTTTTCTCTCTCGAGTTATGGGTTTTTATGTACACATATGTACCCACGTTGGGAGGTTACTTTAAACCTCCCAACGTTAGTATAACATCCTTACATGTTATAAGGATTTAAGCTTTGTTAACGTTTCACTTGATCACAAACAATACTCCAAAGCCGTTGGTCGTTGGTTTTACACAGATGATGGAAAATAGTTATTGACGTTTCCATTCTTTCTACGCTGCCATTTTGGACATGAGAGAAATTCTTTTTTTCAAAGCAATTTTACTGTCACCCCACCGGCATCAGGTGGGCGGCGGGGCACAGTGCAGTCCAAGTGCCACTGTTCTGCTCGGCCATAAAAAGAATATAACTAAATCCCAAACTATTTCTCTTATCCCGTGACAATCCTATCAACCAATCAGCGCGTAAAGGTTTTCTTTCTCTCTTTTTTTTCACAAGAATTCTTTTTTATTCATTTCTCGTGCTGAAGTATGGCCTATGACCTGCAGCCTGTCAATCACACTTCCTGGATAGAAAAAAAAGCAAGAGAGATGCAGAAAAGTGAAGGTAAAATAAAGTGGTAAAGGTGGGAGGAAGGAGAAAGGGTGTTAAAGAAGGATAGTAAGAGAGAGAGAGAGAGAGAGCAACGAGAGAGAGAAGAAGAGAGAGAGGAAGGAGAGAAATAGGGAGGAGGGAGGAAAAGAGAGGAAGTGAGAGAGAGGAAGAAGGAGAGAAAGAGGGAGGAAAGAGAGGAAGAGAGAGAAAGAAGGAGAGAAAGAGGGAGGAAAGGAAGGGAAGAGTGAAGGAAGGGGAGAGGGAAGGAAGAAGGAGAGAGCAAGAAGAGAAGGAAGGAGAGAGAGAGAGCAACGAGGAGAGAGAGAGAGGAAGAAGAAGAAGAGAAAGAGGGAGGGGAAGAAGGGAAATGGGAGGAAATAAAGGAAGAGAGAGAGAAAGAAGATAAGGGAGGGAAGGAAGGAAGGAAGGAAGGAGAGGGGAGGAAAGAGAGGAAGAAGGGGAGAAGAAGGAAGGAGAAAGAAAGAGAGAGAGAGCAACGAGGAGAGTGAGAGAGAGAAAGAAGGAGAAAAAGAGGGAGGGAGGGAAGGGGAGAGGGAAGGAAGGAGAGCAAGAAGGAGAGGAGAAGGAAGGTGAGAGAGAGAGGGCGACGAGGAGAGAGAGGAAGAGAGAGAGGGAAGAATGAGAGAAAGAGGGAGGGGAGGAAGGGAAAGGAAATGAAGAGAGCGAGAAGGAGAGAAGAAGGAAGGAGAAGAGAGAGAGCAACGAGGAGAGAAGAGGGAGAGAGAAAGAAAGAAGGAGAGAAAGAGAAAGGGAACGAAGGGCAGAGGGCAGGAAAGAAAAGCGAAAAGGAGAGAAGGAATGAGAGAGAGAGAGAGAGAAAGAGAGAAAGAGAGAGAGGGGGGAGAGAGAGAGAAAGAAGAGAAGAGAGAGAGGGGGGAGAGAGAGAGAGAGAGAAAGACGAGAAAAGAGAGAAAGAAAGAGAAAAAAGATTAAAAAGTGACAAAAATAGGAAATAAAGAGGAAAACAGATTATAAAATGTAATTGAAATTGAGAGAAGAGAAGAAAAGCAATCAGAGTTCAAATCCTCAGCGCTTTACTTTGGGGATAATTCCCTTAGGAAAGGCATGAAACCATATCTCCCTTTTCCAACTGGTTGTGTAACAGGTTATCATTGTGGGAAAGGGACTCGGCAAACCGAGTTCAAATCATGACTGTTGAGAGGTTCCAAGACGAAGAATAAACTTTTCTAACGACACTTACTGAAGACAGGGTGAATCACTATTAGAGGAGGGAAGGCATACATTCCTGTCCAATTTATGCTCAGAGCATCTGAATGCTGTATCCACTGGAAAAGGGAGCAAAACACTTCCAATTTTCTGTTTTCCAGAGTGCGAAGGGGTCTGTTTGGAAGACCGAGATTTTGAACAATTAAGGCACTAATCTCAGGCCCTAACTGTATTTAGTCAACAGAGCTCACGCTCGGCTCCTGATCGATTGTCTGTCAAAACAATCCTCGTTGCTAGAATGTGAACTGCACAAATGAAAATGATGCAATATGCTGCATATTGAAATACTTTGCAAAGAAAAATTAAACGTATTTTTTACTAAAAATTCCATTCTCCAACTGTTGTCTTAATCTATATATCTATACGTATATAAAGGGCAGTTGTGTGTATGTATGTCCAAATGTAATCTATACGTATATCAGTTGTTTGTATGTATGTCCAAATGTAATCTATACGTATATAAAGGGCAGTTGTGTGTATGTATGTCCGAATGTATCTATACATATATAAAGGCAGTTGTGTGTATGTATGTCCAAATGTAATCTATACGTATATAAAGGGCAGTTGTGTGTATGTATGTCCAAATGTAATCTATACATATATCAGTTGCGTGTATGTATGTCCAATGTAATCTATACATATATGAAAGAGTTGTGTGTATGTATGTCCAAATGTAATCTATACTATATAAAGGGCAGTTGTGCGTATGTATGTCCAATGTAATCTATAATATATAAAGGCAGTTGCGTGTATGTATGTCCAATGTAATCTCTACATATATAAAGGACAGTTGCGTGTATGTATGTCCAATGTAATCTCTACATATAAAGGACAGTTGCGTGTATGTATGTCCAAATGTAATCTATACATATATAAAGGGCAGTTGTGTGTATGTATGTATGTCCAAATGTAATCTATACATATATAAAGGGCAGTTGTGTGTATGTATGTTGTCTGAATGTAATCTATACATATATAAAGGGCAGTTGTGTGTATGTATGTCCAATGTAATCTCTACATATATAAAGGGCAGTTGTGTGTATGTATGTCCAAATGTAATCTCTACATATATAAAGGGCAGTTGTGTGTATGTATGTCCGAATGTAATCTATACATATATAAAGGGCAGTTGTGTGTATGTATGTCCGAATGTAATCTATACATATATAAAGGGCAGTTGTGTGTATGTATGTCCAAATGTAATCTATACGTATATAAAGGGCAGTTATGTGTATGTATGTCAAATGTAATCTATACATATTATAAGGGCTTGTGTGAATCTGTATGTCCGGAGTAAACTTCGAAAAAAAACAATCAACGACAAAGTAAATATATATACACATTAAATATCACCAGGGCTTGGTTTACTATCCATCTATACATATACAAAGGACAGTTGATGTGTATGTATGTCCGGAGGAAACTTTGAAAATGAAACAATTAACGACAAAATAAACATATCTACACCTTAAATATCACCAGAGCTTGGTTTTTTAGCAAAAATAATATAGATTTGATTTATGTTCGTGAAGATAATTAAAAAATAAAATTCAAATGATAACAGCATGGATTTTTTTTTTTCATTTAATATTTCAGATAGTAGACATTAACATTTCTTTTCAGAGTAGCTGGATCAATGCAAGGTCTATTTTTTTTTGCATAGGGATTTAAATGGGGCATCCAACGAGGATTTAACTCACGATTCAGTAATAATGGATCTGCAGGACTAACTTTTAAAAAAACTCTACCAGGCGACGCCGGGTAGCCACTTCCAGTACATATATAAAGGGCAGTTATGTGTATCTGTATGTCCGGTGGAAATTTCGAAAATAAAACAATTAACGACAAAGTAAATATATATACATATCAAATATCACCAGGGCTTGGTTTTTGAGCAAAAATAATAGAGATTTGATTTATATTCGTCTTAATTGATAATAATTTGTTCATCATACTACTAGCTCATTCAATAGAATGTTCGGCTAGGAATCACAAGGTTCTTGGTTCGATACCGACCCTCGCCAACTCAGCGTATGAGTAGCACAGGGATCTGTGCGGTAAAGTAAGGAGCTTATTGTAGGTGTGGCGCTCCACCTCAGACGCTAAAATAATCTCCTTGGTCTAGCGCTAGTGAGGAAGATAGACTCCCTCGCTGTCTGGCTGATACCAACATTAGGCCGCCCCGACGACTTTACTTACTACTATTCCAACGTTGTTGCTATTTTTACTTGATAAATATTTTATTTGGTTCTTTAGATCTATATATGGTATATTGAATTTCTCTGAATGTTTGAGATGAGGCTTGATGATTAGTATTATTTGGATTATTCGGACTATTGTCCTCATCTTCATTGTTATCTCCACTATTTCTTTGAATTTTTGAGATGAGGCTTGATAATTTGTATTATTTGGATTATTCGGACTATTGTCCTCATCTTTATTGTTATCTCCACTATTTCTTTGAATTTTTGAGATGAGGCTTGATAATTAGTAATTATTTGTATTATTCCGACTATTGTCCTCATCTTCATTGTTATCTCCACTATTTCTTTGAATTTTTGAGATGAGGCTTGATAATTAGTATTATTTGTATTATTCCGACTATTGTCCTCATCTTTATTGTTATCTACACTATTTCTCTGAATTTTTGAGATGAGGCTTGATAATTAGTATTATTTGTATTATTCGGACTATTGTCCTCATCTTTATTATTATCTACACTATTTCTCTGAATGTTTGAGATGAGGCTTGATAATTTGTATTATTTGGATTATTCGGACTATTGTCCTCATCTTCATTGTTATCTCCACTATTTCTTTGAATTTTTGAGATGAGGCTTGATAATTTGTATTATTTGGATTATTCGGACTATTGTCCTCATCTTTATTGTTTATCTGTAAACGTTTCGGCCGATATGCTCTCCCGGCTTCTTCAAGAAGGCTGAGAGGCATATCGATATTTTTCTTTTTTTCTTTTCTTTCTTCTTTCTTTCTCTTCTTTCTTTCTTATTCTTCTTCTTTCTTCTTTCTTTTCTTTCTTTCTTTTCTTTCTTTCTTATTTCTTTCTCTCTTTTCTTCTTTTCTTCTCTTCTCTTATTCTTCTTTCTTTCTTTCTTTCTTTCTTTCTTTCTTTCTTTCTCTTATTTTTCTTTCTTTCTTTCTTTCTTTCTTTCTTATTTTTCTTTCTTTCTTTTCTTTCTTTCTTATTCTTTCTTTCTTTCTTTTCTTTCTTTCTTTATTTCTTTCTTTCCTTTCTTATTCTTTGCTTTCTTTCTTTCTTTTTCTCTTTCTTTTTCTTCTTTCTTTTTTTTCTTTCTTTTTCTTTCTTATTCTTTCTTTCTTTCTTTCTTTCTTTTCTTCTTTCTTATTCTTTCTTTCTTTATTTCTTTCTTTCTTATCTTTCTTTCTTTCTTATCTTTCTTTCTTTCTTCTTCTTTCTTATTCTTTCTTATTCTTTCTTATTCTTCTTCTTTCTTCTTCCTTTCTCTTTCTTTCTTTCTTTCTTATTTCTTTCTTCTTTTTTTTCTTTCTTTTCTTTTCTTTCTCTTCTTTTATTCTTTTCTTTCTTTATTTCTTTCTTTCTTTCTTATTCTTTCTTTCTTATTTCTTTCTTTCTTTTCTTCATTTCTTTCTTTCTTTTTCTTTCTTTCTTTCTTTCTTTCTTTCTTTCTTATCTTTCTTTCTTCTTTCTTTCTTCTATTCTTCTTTCTTTTTATTCTCTTCTTCTTCTTTCTTTCTTTCTTATTCTTTGTTTCTTCTTATTCTTTCTCTTTATGTCTTTCTTTCTTCTTATTCTTTCTTTCTTTCTTTCTTCTTTCTTATTCTTTTCTTCTTTCTTATTCTTTCTCTGGATTTCTTTCCTTCTCTTTCTTTCTTATTCTTCTTTCTTTTTTCTTTCTTTTAAGTTTTATTGCAATTCTTTATTCATGACATATTTTGCAAGCTGAATTGCTTTGTTATGTTCCAGTTATTTCATCACAATTTCTTGGGGCCTTTTGGATAATGTTACGATTTTATCATAGCGTTTGCCAGGTTACGTCTTAAGGTGCTTTATAGCGTCTTAGTTTGTATCGCCTATTGTGGATTGTCTGCCCCTTTTATTGCTGGAGTGCCGCTAGCACCATATAGTATTTAAGCGCCGCGTTTCGAATCCTTTCGGTCCTTTGCCGGTTTCACCAACTAGAGCACATGGGTAGATTCTATCTTAAACTCCTTCGTGGGGCTCCGCCCCCTTACATACTGTAGTTCTTTCAGCATGGACTATCGCTAGTCTCATGTCTTATTTCTTTTATGTATAGTTGTATCATTCATGAACTGTGTCTGTATCTTGATTTGATGTACCCCTTTTTAGGTGTACTCTTTATTGATGAACGTGTATTCTACTGTTTTATCCATTGTGCTGTTGGATTCAAGTTTGTCTATTAACCTTTGTCGGAGTTTTGTTATTTAAGAGTGTTGGAACTTTACCACCATCCTTACAGTGCCATACATATTTGGGTTTTAACGTGGTTACTGTTTGCATATCTTCTGTTGTTGATGCTTAGATGGTGGTTGTACACCTATTTTTACAATTGTTTTCATGTAGGCACAATTGTATATAATTTTCATCGTTGTTATTTCCACATTTCAATTGTATCGGCCACCAAATCTATAGACGAATTATTGGTTAACGAATTGCCATTTAAGGGACATTTCTATTCTTATCGAAACAGTTGCATTATCGTTCGGCGTTGTTGTCATTTTCATTTAAATTCCCAAAATTGTTACTTGTCGTTATTTTTCTTATTATTGTTCAGAATACAAACTTAGTGGCCTCCTGGAGGCTTTTAAACCAAGAGCGCTTGTCCAGTATCTCTCGCGTA
>JALAJA010000542.1:20000-30706 GCA_023376005.1 Doryteuthis pealeii | reverse complement strand
GTTAGAAACCAAGCCCTGGTGAATTTAAATGTGTTATATTTATATTTACTCCGTTCTTAATTATTGTTATTTTCTTTAGTTTCCTCCGGACAGTACATCACACACCCAACTGTACTATTGTATATTAGAGAGAGTCAGATCTAAGTATCTTAATCGAATATGTTAAACAATCAATTACGTAGCAACTTCATTAGCTAAAGGATAAATAACTTCAAGTGCAGCCGTTGATTGTGGTGTGTTTTGTGGTGTGCCTGTGGCGGTGGTGGGCGTGTTCGTGACACATGACAACAAAACAATTACAACACGATGTTGTCTTATAGAACTGTCGAGGACGGAATTTCTTTGTTCGAAAGAAAATTATCTCGCCTGTATTAGAGTTAATACAAGAAGCAAAGGCATCGAAGAATTCTATTAAGATCCGGATAATTAAGTGCCTGATTAATTTTTTTTTATGGTGATATGCCGCTAGGTCCTGCTTCAGGTAGTGCGAGCGCTTGAGCGAGTATATCCCACCAAGACGCGCCCCCCAAAACAAGGAAACACAAAAACCAACCTAAAAAAAAAAACAAGACTGATACTCCTACAAGATGACAATTATCATTTCCAATTTCACCAACAACGAATTAGACGAAACACCGCCAATTATTTGTGACAGCGCGGATCAAGGGCACAGTTCACTTTAAATCGACGCCCATCCTCGTCACCCTGCAACAACAAAAAGAAACATCCCACGAACCCAAACAAAATAACAGAAAAACAAAACATTAAACAAAAAAAAAAAGCAAAAAAAAAAATACAAACCGAAAAAGCAACAAAACAACAAAAAAACAAAAAAATAATGGAACGAAAAAAACAAAAAAAAACCAAAAAAACAACAACAACAACAACAAATTCGGCGCTTTTCACAGGTGCGTGCTTTCGAACACGCCCACATTTTTACGATGCGAAATGTTTCTTACGAGAGGTCGTGCGCTCCCTCCAACCCTTTCCCGCCACCTCTGATAAATGTCACGTGCGTAGACTTTGCTTGTTAGGTTCTAAGGGTGATACCCCGCCCCCTCCACACCGCACCCCCATACACACACTCGACTCTGAATTGTGCGTTGAACCCCTTAATCTTTCAGAATGTTGGGTCTTCAGAATTTGGACGTTACGAGGAAAAAGAGAAAGCTCATGACGTAATCAGAGCAAAGGCCAAAAGTATGGGGCACACAGTGAGAATCAATATCATTGTATGTGGAGTCATTTATTAAACATAGTTTGGCACAAGGCCAGAAATATCGCGCACTCAGCGAGAATCTCGAATATTGTCTAACTATCGGGTTAGCTCAGTCTGTAGAGCGTTCGGCTAGAAACCACAAGGTTCCTAGTTCGATACCAGTCCTCGACAACTCAGCTTTATGAGTAGCACAAGGATCTGTGCGGTACAGTAAGGAGCTGATGTAGGTGTGGCGCTCCACCTCAGATGCCAAAACAATCTCCTTGGTCAAGCGGTACAGTAAGGAGCTGATGGTAGGTGTGGCGCTCCACCTCAGATGCCAAAACAATCTCCTTGGTCAAGCGCTATTGAAAATGGGATATACTCCCTCGCTGACTGGCTGATACCGACTTTAGGCCGCCCCGACGACTTTACTTACTTATTGTCGATATCAACCACAAGGTTCCGGGTTCGATATCGGCCCCCGCCAACTCAGAGCATGAGTAGTAGGGTTGATCTGCTCGTTAAAGTGAGAAGCTGTAGATAGGTGTGGTACTCAACCTCAGACGCAAATATCACTGATCTAGCGCCAGTGAAAAGGATATATATATATATATATATATATATATATATATGTGTGTGTGTGTGTGTGTGTGTGTGTGTGAAAATAAAATTGGAACTTAATCCGACAGTGTAAATATGATATATTGAAAAAACAAAGGATGTTTATAAATGCATGGGCTCATCAGGAGAGAATGTGCAAACCATTTCGGGGCCTTTCTCTCTACGGTTTATATAGCAACACCGATATATATATATATATATTATATATATATATATATATAGTAAACTCATCAGTGCAGTTATACCGTTTTAGCAGCTACCTCTAGCCGGGTTCGAGACCCCTACGAACTTACGCTCGCCAATCCTCTTACCCATACGGCCAAAGTCAGCTGCCAAGTATAGCAGGCTATTTAATCGCTACATTTCTAAGCGGAAATGATCTCACCTAGAGGTCTCAAACTTTATGTAAACAAAGTGAGTCTTAGCTGAACGCCGAATACGGTGAATTTTGCAATTGAATCCCTTCTAAATAAAGTGCTCAGCCGAAATTGGGAGCGTATATATATCAGTCATCCACAGACACATGCTTCGACGTTTACGTCTCATCAGTGCGGCTCGACTTTTTAACATCTACCTTTAGCCTGGAGCGAAACCCAACATAATTTTCGGCTGTCAAATTCCTTATCCTTGCGACCATCAGTGACTGTCAGTCTGGGGTGAACAATTAATTGATACATACCTACAGGATATGTTTTTACAATCACCAGAGAACTCAAGTCTTTAAACAACAGGCGAGTAACGGCTTACGCTAATCGGTGAAAGTTCAATTAATGTCTCCCCTACAGTGCTCTTCCATGAGAATTGAGAGTATATATATAAATATAGTCATCCACAGACACTGTATTTCGACGTATAACGTCTCTTCAGTGTGGCTATTCATTCTTCAGCCGGGATGGAAACCCGATTGATTCATCATCAGTCAGGCTCCTTAACCACTCGGCCATCGTCACCTACAAACTGGCAGGGATATTTTACATCTATGTAAAGGCCGCCATAGAGTACTCAATCTCTTTTATAGGAGAGCATTGCCTAAAAAGTTTAGTTGGCAGTCGCCAGTAAAATCCCTCCAGAGTGCTCAACCCACGAGAGGATGGGGAGAATATGCAGTCATAGTCATCCACAGACACAGTGTTTCGACATATCACGTCTCCTCAGTGTGTCTAGACTTAGCAGGCTATCTCCAACTGGAATTGAAACAACAGATTTTTTATTAGTCAGATTTTCAATGGAGCATCAGTACACATATACGTGAGGGAGAATTTAATTGATAAATACATGCATATATCAAGCCGACAGGCAGCTCTAACCATTTTATAGGAGAGCCAGGCAATTTAAGTGTAATCAGTGGCTATCGGAGAATTTCCATCGAGAGAGCTCAACCTACCAGGCGTTGGAAGCACACATATATATATATATGTATATATATTATCGAACACATAAGCGACGTCCTTCTGTGGAAACCAGCACATGGACATGCCAGTGCGGGCCGTCCAATAAAAACCGAAATAGACCAGCTCTGTGCGGATACTGCATGCTGTGTGGAGGACCTTCCAGGGTCAATTAATGATAGGGATGATTGGTGAGAGATTGTCAGGGATATCTGCGCTGTTGGCGCGACGCGATGATGATGATGATGATGATATAGTTTGAAGGGGTTCTTGTTCATAATACCGAATATCGCTTGCCCGAAAACTGATTTCACGGAATATCATTACACAGAAATAATTGCTTCATCGAATAGTTCTTTGGGATTCCGAGGTTGCCTTACTTTGGGGAAGGATAGGATGCAGCCTTTTGTCCCTCAAATACAATAGAGAAATCATAGATGCTAATATCATTCTTTGGTGAGTGGAGATTCAAATAAAATATATGGATTAGCTCCAAGAAATCCAAGTTATTCGGTATGTTGATGAACTGATTAAAATTCAGGGTTTCTGGTTGACGGAGAAATATATCGATTAAAAGGAAACAACAAAAGGTATTGAGCTACTTAATGTATATTTTAGTGATGTGTTAAAAATTCATGACTATTGTTGTATTTTTTTTAGAGAAAGAAAGAAAGAGAGAGAGAGAGAGAGAGAGAGAGAGAGAGAGAGAGAGAGAGAGAGAGGCATCGATAGATAGAGGGATAATCGTGGAGTGAGAGAGAGGTGATCTAAGAGAGAGATTGCAGGGAGAGGCAGATAGAGACGGAGAGATAGTGTGTGAGAGAAAGAAGATGAGAGACATATATATATATATATATATATATATATATATATAGAGAGAGAGAGAGAGAGAGAGAGAGAGAGAGAGTAAGAGAAAGAGAAAGAGAGAGATAAGGCATAGATAGATAGAGGGATGATCGTGGAGAGAGGCAGAGAGAGGAGAGAGAGAGAGAGAGGGGGGGAGAGAGAGTGAGAGAGACAGAGACAGAGAAAGAGAGAGAGAGAGAGAGAGAGAGAGAGAGAGAGAGAGGGTGATCTAGAGATTGCAGAGAGAGGCAGATAGAGACGGAGAGAGAGAGAGAGAAGATGAGAGACATAGAGGAAGAGAGAGAGAGAGAGAGAGATAAGGCATAGATAGATAGAGGGATGATCGTGGAGTGAGGCAGAGAGAGAGAGGGAGAGAGAGAGAGAGAGAGGGAGAGAGAGAGAGAGAGAGAGAGAGAGAGTGATCTAAGAGAATTGCAGGAAGAGGCAGATAGAGACGCAGAGAGTGTGAGAGAGAAAGAAGATGAGACATAGAGGAAGAGAGAGAAAGAGAGAGAGGGAAGAGGGAGAGAGAGAAAGGGAGAGAGGGGGAGAGAAAGAAGATTACAGACAGATGAAGAGAGAGAGAGGAAGAAGGACGGGATGCATAGGAAGGGAGATAGATAGATAGATAGATAGAGAGAGAGAGAGAGAGAGAGAGAGAGAGAGAGAGAGAGAGAGAGAGAGAGAGAGAGAGAGACTAAAGCACAGAGTTAGAGCTAGTTTCGATAGAGAGAGAATTAAAGGTAGAGAGGGTAAGAGAGGCAGATATACAAAAACAGGGAATATATATATATATATATATATATATATATATATATATAGAGAGAGAGAGAGAGAGAGAGGAGAGAGAGAGAGAGAGAGAGAGAGAGAGATGAGAGAGAGAGAGAGAGGGAGGGGAGGGGGAGGGGAGAAAAAATAACAGAAGTATTAACAATCATAAAATTGACTCATTAAAAAGCATCATGGCCGACATTAAATGATGCTACGTTCACGCATGCGCGATTCACTGCTCATAAAATAGACTAATAAAACCCTAACGGCCCCTGAATCAGCTTTCCTGTAACGGACCCGGTGCATAAATGAATTCTTAAATAAACATGCCTCAGTGACTTTGCGAGATGATTGTTAATTATGATGATGAATCACGCAAAAATATTCAGATTATTCCGATCGAAATCTTGGAAAATCGAAACTTAAGAAGACTGACTTACCAAGTTTGGCTTATCGGTGAACCAGAGGAGATATGATTATAGTCTAATTTTCATCATAAAACGTGTGATAGCACGTGCGATAACCCTGCCCTCATCGGCCGCCAACTAGGAGTGATAGCAGAGTTTCGGTAGCTAAAGGTGGAACTGCCACTCCCGGCGCTAACAAGCAGCTTTTGCCACCGGACAGGGTATTAAAAAAGTAAAAAAAAAAAAAAAAAAGCCTCATGAATTTTCTGTTTACCATTTCCAATAAAGTCAGCGGTCTGATGATACTCATAGGTATACACTGATACCTGTGGGTAGAAATAGATCTATAACCGCAAAATGAATGATTTTTCAGCTTTTTGCTTATCAAATATGTATTTTTTTCGTCATACAACGTGTGATAGCACGTGCGATACCCTGCCCTCATCGGCCGCCAACTAGGAGTGATAGCACCGTTTCGGTAGCTAAAGGCGGAACTGCCACTCCCAGCGCTACCAAGCAGCATTTGCCATTGGACAGGGTATTAAAAAATGCAGAGAAGAAATTATAAGAACCATTTAGCTTAGGAGTTTCGTTATCAGTACAGTTTGTGATTTAAAAACGCGTTAACTTTCACACGTTGACGTCATTACGCGCTTGCGGAAACCGTTTGTTGATGTTACGTAATAACGCGGGAATGATGATTCCGCGTGTGTATCATTCGTGCTGAAGACTTTTAAACCCCAACCAGATCCAGCTCGATGCATTTTGCACCGTGGTTTGAAGACGATGTGAGGCAATTTTCAAACAGCGGCCAGTGATTCCTATTTTTGAAAGAAACGAAATGACTGAGTGTCCTAGAAATCCACGACACCCAACCTCAATAGGAATCACATGGCATGTCCAACCCTTTTCCACGCAGTCGGCACGCAGTGACTCGTACCGGTTCTTCTTTCGTTCGTGTGCTTCCTCCTGGCTTTCTTCCCACGGTACGGTTAATTCGACGAGGAGGACACTCTTCTTTGTGTCAGACCACGCTACAATATCTGGGCACTTACGAGTTTGAATTATGTAAACTGGAAATTGTAGGGATGTCTTGAGATCCACTGAAACCTTCCAGTCACCAGCTCCATTCAGCATATGAAAAACATGTTAAAATCAATCCTATGAATGATTTTATATGGAAACCAATTAAAATATAATTAAAACGTTAAAATCAATCTACAATAACCAACCTCAGTAGGAATCACATGGCATGTCCAACCCTTTTCACGCAGTCGGCACGCAGTGACTCGTACCGGTTAATATACCTATGGATTTTAAACAAACTTGAATCTATTGAACGTTGCTCGAAAAATCAATACCAAAGGTCATAAACTAAAACTCTCAAAAAATATTTTTTGCAAAACAAATGTTAGGCAAAATTATTTTAGCAACAGGGTAGTAGATTCATGGAATAAACTACCCTCATCAGTAGTAAATTCTCCATCACGGAGAATTCTCCATCTTTTAAGGCAACGTTGGATAATTCAGTGGAAATGAGATGAATGTTTTGAATATAAGGAACAGCTGACAGGTATTCAGAATATCCTAGCTGAAAAGATATGATTATATATATAATATATATATATATATATATATATATATATATTGAAGTAAGGAATATCTATGGGAGTGAATTATTAAATCTACAATTATTGAGAAATAATTTAGCAAGGGACTTCTTAGACCACACTTCTATTCTCGGGTCGATTATCAATTGTTGCTTTCACATAATTAGTCTATAAACAAATGCCGTTTCACCCTTTAGGTTTCCCCTTCGTGGCCATGTCTAGCTCATCTCCATGTACAATTTCCTTAGTTGGCGCTTGAAGTATCCCTATTGTTGTCTGATAGCTAAGTATCAATTCTAATTGATTTGTCAATGAATTCCATTATACAATGTGTGTCAAAAAAGTATTGAGATTGAAGCTGTATTTACCAAGATAGGAATGAACAATAAATATAACGTAAATATTTTCAGAATACAAGGTGCGTCATAATATACAGATTTTAAAGCTGTATTTACCAAGATGGAAATCAAAAATGTATGGAACGTTAATTTTTTCAGAATACAAGGTGTGTCAAAAAGTACCAAGCATTAGCTTATGGTATTTCATTGGAGTCTGAGTAACAGCAAGTCTCCCCAGGTCTCCAGGACTTTTCTGAGTATTCTAGCTGATTGCAGCAATACATGTTACATAATTATTAGATTCTTAATATTTATGTACAGTAGTGTAGAAATCAAAATGTCTGTTTTAAGTGCAGCCCACGGCCTTGAAGGATGAGTGACAAGGCTTGACCTGTCCTGATCCTTCCTTCCGATGGATACCGTGAGAATCGGTGGAGGAGACCCTCTTCCGGTTTAGATTAGAAAGAGATTTTATTCAGTCAGCGAGAAACCACGACGGTGGTGAGTCGTGTTTTGCACGCTCCGACTCAATCTGCGCAGGTGGTCTGGTGGGGGATTTCGAAATAAAATGTGATGTAAGTAAATCGAAGTCTTGTGTTATTATCTAAAAACTACCAATGACACAGGGCTTCTGATAAAGAGAAATCCCCAATGGAAGACCAGACACGAAGTCCCCAAGAGAAGTCCAGACGCTAGAAGAGACGCTAGAAGAACTTAAGATGTCAGAAGAACAGAAGAATAATAGAAGTAAGAAGTAAGTAATGAGAAGGGTATACAACATACAGTAGTCTGGATGGTCTCAATTCTTCCTCTGATTTCCAGATCCTCCAGTCATTTTTTATCACCAGTAGTGATTACCCCATATTTGAACACTTTTAAGGCAAGGTTGGATGAATTGTGGAAAGAATATAAATATTCAGTGGAAATAAGATGGATGTTTGAAATATAAGGAAAAGCTGACAGGTCCCAGCAGACCTAATATATTTAGCTGAAAAGATATTATTATCGTCTTAAGGTTGTGTTGGCAAAACTAATATCCATGACTCTCTGACTGTCCCGATCTGTCATCACTCTTTTGAGGTCCGCTGCACAGCATCCAGAATCCGCATCCAGAATACAAAAAGATGTTATTTTTGTCTTATCGATTTCAAAGTAGAAACTTCATCTTCAGAGGTGTATATTAGAAATGTACGTGCTTAAGTTTTTTTTGTGTGGTTATAATTTTTTTCTTATTTTTTTTTCCTCTTCTTTTTTTTTCTCCTTTCTTTTTTCTTTATGTTATGAATGAAATGGGCGAATAACTGTAATTTCTTTTTTTTTGAATGTCTGTTGAGAATTAATATTAATTAATATATAATATATTAATTAATTGTTGAGAATTAATATTAATTAATATATTATAACTTAGTCTATATTTCTCTTCATTCTTTGACTAAGTTCTGAGACCGACACTAAATTTCATGATGCCGACTAAGAAGTGTGCCAATATATTGAAATTAAACTAAGAATAAAAAAAAAAGAAGTTTATTTTTCATTGAAGGAACTACCCCCACTCCCACCTACGATTTTATTTTGTTGGCTCATCCACGCTGAGAAATAACACCTGTGATGATGTTTTTTATTTTGCTTTCATTTACAGTAGATCAAGTTAGGCATTATAAAATTCGTTCATTGATAAATCAACACTGAAAATTTCATTGAAACAAATTTCTGCATAAACAAAAATCAGCACAGAGCTGATATAGGTTTTTGCGAAATTTGTAATCAGTTTTTTAAAAATTATTTTTTTACTCTCGCCTTTTTTTAAATAACAACGGGTTAACTTTTATTTTTAATTTTTAGTTTATAAATGAATAAATACCTACGATTTTGTGTAAAATCTATACGCATAATATTCAAAATAATTATTCAATTAATAACATTTTATTTAGGTGGGGGGCAGAAATAAGTTTCCATTTAAAATGGTTTTATTTGTGTCCATGTGTAGGTGTTTACTGGCGCCACTACTATTTTTTGTCTTTTACCTTTTTTCTTTTGCATTCTTGGTCCTCTGCGCAGCATCCAGTATCCTCGCACAGTTGGTCAATGTAGGTCCTTGATGGGCGGTCCACATTAGGGGGGCGTTTTTGAGAGAATAATAACAACAAACAGACCGTATGCCCTTCGGCGAAGTGAATAAGATTTTTGGATGTTTGTTTATTTTAAAAGCGTTGCTGAATAAAGTATATATTAAATTTTTACTTGAAGGCACTTACAATGCATGTATCGCATAAAATTCGATACTTTTTCTTATAGAAAATGAACTTGACAAGTTTAATCCCGACCAAGGATCGCCCCCTGACATATTATGGTAGAGGCGTGTAGTATCATTTGACAAGCTTAATTTCGCTGGGATTGTTAGCTGTGTACTGTGACCGAGGCGATATAGTGTTTTACTATGCTTGCTGAGGTCCCGGTTTCGATTTCTGTCGGAGGGAAATCGTTAGTATATATCGCTGATGAGACTTAATAAAGTCGAAACAGTCTGTACGATATTCTACACACCGAGCGATCCTTTGCCGGGATTACACTTGTCTAGTTCATTTTCTATAAGAAAAAGTATCGAATTTTATGCGATACATGCGTTGTAAGTGCCTTCAAGTAAAAATTTAATATATACTTTATTCAGCAACGCTTCTAAAATAAACAAACATCCAAAAATCTTATATATTATAATATATAATATATGTATATGTATGTAATTTAACATTTTTGAAAAAACAAATGATGTTATGTAATTGCTGACAGAAATCTGTTTCGACCGGTTCGATAAACTGGTCATCTTCAAGAGCAACATAGACGGGAAAAGAAAAAATAACCGTTAGAAGACATTAACGGTTAAGGAAAAAATAACCGCTAGAAGACAGTAACGGTTATTTTTTTCTTTTCCCGTCTGCGTTGCTCGTGAAGAAGACCAATTTATCGATTTGGTCGAAACAGATTTCTGTCAGCAATTACATAACATCATTTGTTTTTTCAAAAATGTTAAATTTCATACTGTCGATTAACTTCCATCTATTTTTCATATATATATATATATATATGATTGTAAGCTTTATTTTCCTTGAAATTCAAGTGTATTGGTCTAATAAAGATCTCGATATGATAAACAATAAAATACAGAACGTTTGGGAACTTTGACCCCCAAGGCGGGAATCTCGTTAGTCACATGATATAGAGTTAGGTAGTCAGTTTTCAACCAGACGTCAAGCAGAGAGGATGATATCTCTCTGCTGGGGTTCTAACTCAGACCGCGCAGTGGGGGGTGGGGGGTGGGGGGGCAATACTGAAATAAAATCTTGTACAAGTTATACAAAGTCTTGTCAGTTAGTTGCATGACTTGAAAAGAAGTAAAATAAAGCTTTGATCGAAGACAAAAGTCTTGTTAGTTAATTGCATGATATATATTATATATATATATATATATATATATATTATATATATATACTCTGTATACAAAAACAATCCTTCAATTTACTGTTATT